>JAQGCB010002801.1:0-10821 GCA_034698835.1 Protaphorura tricampata | reverse complement strand
ACGAATACTAAATCCATTTCTGATTTTGCTACCAAAAAGTAGGAATTGAGAAACCTCCAGAAAATCAAATCTGGGAACCCGGAGGTCGAATCGGATTCCGTAGGAGTCATCTGCCCACGAAATCAAGGGCTAAAACAAACTAGTTACAATAAACGGTTTTGTCGGTTTCCAGAACCGAACCCACTACAAATATAAGGACCAATAGTCTATAAAACTTATAATAGGCATCTAGGGTCCTATTCCAAGCATTGGATCAGATATCCAACCATAGACTTTTGCAAACAAAACTCCGAATTATCATTTTTCCAATTCCACACCCAATCCAATCGTCACTCCTTTTATCTTATTGCATCAACTTCGGTCCCGGTCTCTCTCGGTACAATCCAATACACAAAACACAAGGCAGCACTATAAAGTAAGTAACATGGAGTCACTGCTAACACAGATCACATTACATTATATGTATGTATAACAAACAAAACACCATTCAAAGATTGATCACTTATGCTAGAGTCAATTGTACAATCCCAAGTTTGTCTCTTGCAAAATTGGAGGCAGTTCCACACAACTTTTACGCTGAACGGAAGTATTCAAAACTTTTCTTGTATAGTTCTAATGCAGATGCGTATAGTTTTCTCAATTTGAGCTTTTTCGTAGTACTACGGGAACCTCTCTCAGGCTAAAAAGCTAAAAAATTACCTGGGCTTAATAAAAACTTTAAGAATCAGTAATATTTCTCAGGTAACTCTAACCTAACCAACTTTCTACCTTAAACCGACAGTTTTATTTTTCTACATTTGCATGAATGAATAAAACTAGTCAGTCAATAGTACCCGTGTCTGTTGTGTGTCTTTGAGTGGAAAGAAAAAATCTTATTTTCTCCTAGAGTGCCATTTTACAATTTTCATAAAAAAAGTTCATTCGTGTAAAGGACACGAAAGAATGAGACTCGATTGCTTGGAATGGAATGGGAAAAAATCCACTTGTCAACAGACGATGCGATGCTTTCACTCTTTGCTTTCTTTCTTTCCTACACTTTCTCCCCTCCCCCAATTTGAGAGAATTTCTAGTAGTCTATACGGATGAATGGGTAGGTGGGTGTGAATAAAAGACCCGGGTTTCGGTTTCATCGGTCCCGGGCCAAAAAAGAGTAAATAAATGGAGTGGAGTGAATCAAGCTCTTATGTCTCTGTGAAGGAAATAATACAATGCAATACTATGAAGAAGAAAAAAAAAACAAGTTGAATAAATCGACTCAAGGAAATTGCCAACCATTTCTCCTGTCTTCGATGTTATTTGCTCTCAAATATATAAAATCCTGTTTTGTTTGCTTTGGTTCTACACGATTGCATTGCTTCTATTTCCTGGTATGGTATTTCGGTATTTCATGGTTCCCCTCATGAACAAATCGGATCGGATTGGAACCAGGGTCCGGGTATCTTCCACTCACTGCACCTTCCTTTACAAAACCAGAGTCACCACCACCGCCCATCCCATTACTCTCGCCGTCCAATCACCATAACGATAACTTTGAGTCTCATCGTCATCCACTTTTGTGTGTCTTTTTATTATATTCGCTCCGGATTAGGCTGCTGAAGAACCGAAATTCAAACCGGATTCCAGGACCATTGAACTAAACCGATCAAGTAATGTTTGCTTGTGTACGTGTGATTGATGCGATATCCGGAACCAATATGATAAACGCGCGCGGCCTTACCAGTTTTAGACCCAAAGCCTGCAACGTACTTAAACTGCAATGATTACAAAAACGAACACAAAATTCAAACAGATTTTATGCAGTCAATCTTTATACAATTTCGGAATTTTGAAAAGTCTTCTTTATTTTTCAATCCGAAGTGGCCACAGCCATGTCGTCATGTTTTTCTAAAAAAAAATTTCATCTGTATACTGGCTATTGTACAAGGCTACCATTGTTGAATGGCAGTGATCATTAACAAATTGGTGATTTCTCTCTCTATTATATTGACTATCAACATTAGATATTTCCTTCAAACTTGCAGTCAATATACTCAATTGGTAAGGTCTATTGGACCTTGAAGCAGTAATAATAGACGATTCGGATCTTATGATAGAACTTTTCTAAAAGTAATCAATTCGCATTAGGAATCAACGAATTTCACCAATAGCTATACCTTAGTCAGAAGGCGGAATGTAGTTGAGTTTGATGAACCGATTACGGAAGTAACATATTTGGATGATCAAGAAATACATTCCCGATTTTGCTTGTAATTCTTCGGAATATTGGTACTAGATACATGCATGTACGCATCCATGTTACTGTCCGAGTGATAATTTTGGTTTTTGGTTTGATTTCTTTATTAACGTGATATTCCAAAGCATTCAAGCATAACAAATATGCGTATTGATTAACACACAAATAACAGAGTAGTTTGAGATAAATTAGCCTTTCTAGTATTAAGTCCGCCAAATGAATGTAGTCCCAGGAATTTCTTATGCTCATTTTCATAAAACAATGCGTCTCGAACATAAATGCCGTTTTTCTCTCCTTAGGCTAACATTCACATTTGCTCATTCTGTCAATGATGAAAAATTATATACCTCTTTTTTTATTAGATTCATTACATAATTAACAAATAAGCGAGTGTATTTTATTTTACAATAAGAAGTGCAACTTGGTACTTGTCTGTCTTGGATGAAATTATTATTATCATTTGCTTTCATAAACTTTCAATATGATATTAATGAATTAAATTTAACTGTGATGTTAACATCTGCGTAAGTAGGTTAATTAAATAACAGTGGTTTTTGACCAACTACTAATGCCAAAAGTAAAATAAGTCTAATTTTCTCTTGAGAATAGTTGGATCCACAATTAACTATAAATTATTAATTAGTCTAACAAATTCTTACAAATGAAACCATATTTCGCAATCATGTGTACTTCTGAATCGGTTCCGTTGCGTATGCGTATGCGTAATTCAGATAGCACAACATTAGCGGAAGATTCCTTAGAATATTATTGCTTTGAAACTTGTTCAATTAAAAGCATTCAAGAAAATATTTTTAGCATGAAAATAAAAATAATGTGGGCTAACGTATTGGTTGAAAGGATTGAGGATAGTTCACCCATTGTGTGGTACGTAATGGTAATGCGGTCTGACAGAAAAATGCATGTACGATTGTATTATGCATTGTTGGCGGTATTTATTTATTGTTCGGTGTGTCAAAAGCGGGTAACAGACACAGATAGTGAGAAAAGTATACGCCTGGGTTATATTTTAGGATGATATTTGTATGAGCTACCATGTTGTGTGTACAAAAGGGAATACACACAGATAACCTGACTGAATGTAATTAAGCCATCATTTATTCGTTCTGGTTTTTGTGGGGCACAGCAGGGTGACTCTCTTATGGTTTGGTTAGTCGGTCTGTCAAATTTTTTTTATATCTCCCTTTGGGACGACTTGTCTTTGAGCAGTGAACTGAATGAGGGCTTCTCAAAAAGGCTCCGGCGACTTTTGAATAGAACAGCTAATTTTGAATAACTCTGGCCACTGCCCCTATCCCTTGTCGCTGTTCAAACTGTCACCCCGGAAAGTCTCTTTGTTGAGTTTTTCAACAATGAAATGGAAAAGTAGCTTGTTTGCAATGCAACTTTTACAATGATCACGAATACGACAGTGTGAACGGGAATGAGACCTCGAGAACACATTTCAATTCACAATTTTAAGTAACATGTTAAATTTTATATCACAAGGGAATGATGTAGTCTGATTATCAATAGTAAACATGAAAAATATAGCTACGAGCTACGCACGTCTTACAGAATTTTTAGCATTTAATCAGTTTGGGAAATTGAGCATTGTCATTTTGGATTGGGACAACCATGTTCAGTTTTTTTCGGAGGACGACTGGTGTCTCATAGAAATCGTAAGGTCACCAAAAATATCGCAAGAGAAATGTCAATAAATTCTAATTACCGAGTAAAAATTATCTCTATTATTTGTGTATTGTCATTTTCACTTGAGCCAAATTATTTTGATTTTTTTCACTTCCAACTACATTTTACATGGCGAAGTTATAGTTAATGTCACATTAACAACCGAAAAATTCTGTTAGGAAGGTCCCCTTGTTATTATTCCGAAGGACTATTCTACATTTTCCCTCCACCTCCTTTCCTTTTCCTCCTTGATGACTTCATCTTATTTTGTATTATTTCTTAAGTACATCCTTACTCAACTTGCCCTGCTTCCAGCTGTGTTTTAATTGACACTCGCACAGGCATTCCAATTTAATTAATAGTATTTAAGAATGGAGATCAGCCATGAGGGTAATTCTTCACTCGGACTTGGACGGGTGAAGTACATGTACATACACCAACTAATCAGGAATGTTGAATGCACAAGACGTTCTGAAGTCGAGACTTCTGTACCTCCCCATCTGTTTCGAATTTTAATTTTTACGTATTAATTAGGCGTAAGAATAAGTGGTAAATTAAATTCGCTACTGGCTACTGTTTAATTCATTTTAATGAACCAGACAAGCTTTGCTTTAATCTGTACTTCTTTGTAGTTCATCATATTGAATATCATCACTTAATAAAGTAGCTTCGATTACCGTTCAAACGTGTTCGCGGAATATTTCCATTTCGAAGATTTGGTTGCTGTATTGCTTATATCAAAAATTTCATCCATAAAAGAAGAAAGAATGGAAAATATTACCTCAAACTTCATTGGAGGATAAGATAAAACAAATATTTGAACTTAAACTATTATTTAACGGGTTTTCCAGACCACAGCCGGCAGCCTGGAGGATCCATTATTAAAAGTGTGCTGAAATCCGATCCGATCTGGCACGCATTAATTAAGCAACATGAACGGGAAACTGGGCTGGACGATACATTTTTTTGATCGATTCTATGTGTGTGGGCTGGAATCAAAAGCCATGCGTTCCTTAAGTTACATAATTTGGGAATAAAATGGTAGCTAAGCTCGTCATGCAAGCGGTATAGAAAATAATCCCGTTCAGTCGTTAAATGGTACGGCGTTTTATAACAATTAACGCTACAGACTACAGACGTCAAATAATTCTGAAAGTACGTTGAAAGTAATGTAAGCCACTTTTGCTTTACGAATGCTGACAGAAAATATACAAGTTTGAAACTGACATAACAGCGAAGGTCTCATTGATTACGTTTCAGACAGATGATCAAAAATGTCATTATGGAACACCAGGTATAATTTGTAACCAAGGAGGCTACACATACGACCCGTTTCCGACCAAAACCCGATATTATTATGTATTCAATCTAGTATCATATACCGTATACCTTTCGAAAGCCTTTTCCCCTTTTACTACGTCCTTTCCAAATATTATTTTTCAATTAACGGCATAAAGAGCTCTAACGTTCATCCGGCAGGCTGGCGGGGGAATGGATTTCAACACCATTAAAGTTTAACGTGTAAAAGATCTGCTACCACACCACCACCGCCGCTTGGCTATGGACTATGGACTGCTGCTGTAACTTTACTCCTTTATATTAGAATAATAACACTTTGGGTAACCAGCTCTAGTTTGGACCTAAAACCTATTATCGGAGACTCATATTTTATTTTATTACTTAGTACTTATACGGAAACTTACGTCACGTATAATGTAATGTAAACTCTAACTCAGAGTTGACGCTCTTATGCGGAATAGTGTAGCATTTATGATTGTTATGATAACTAACAACTTGTGTTATTGTAGCCAAAAGCCTCCCAACGCTTCACCCAAGTCTACGTGTTTGTGTAGTAAGTAATCTGATACAAAATTTAAGACCATGAAGGTAAAACCCGGGTCGGTCGGTTGGTCGGATCGGGCTCAGGATTTAACTTTAACCCTTTCCTTGTCATTCAATCCTTTGGATGTGGACGCACGTATAAGCTCAAGGCATTCATTCAATTCATTCTAAAATTTTGGGAAGTGGATGACGTGTCGTGTCGTAGTCTATAGTCTAGTCGTAGTCGTGTCTCTGAATTAAACCTCTCATTTCATTCCCATTCATTTAATTTGTAATTCTAGGGTTTAAGTTTAATGTGTATGATATGATATGATATGATATGATGGGTTTGTTATTACGGGGTACAATACACTAGGTATGAACGACACCTATAACAATAACATTGCTCGCCCACCCAAGTTGGTAATTAAATATTACGTGTTATTTTTTTACATTATTTACGGGATACCGGTAGAATATTTAAAGAAATAGACGATACAACAAACAACTTGAAATGCATACCAGTTTTCAAACCAAAATGCCCGTTATAAATTCTATGATATTTTAAATAGGCGCACCATGTCAGATTTTGCAACAAAGAATATCCCTTCGCGATTTCAAATACAGAAATCTTGGATTAGTTTGATCATTATGTAATAATGCTTAATTGTTCCTGGGAAGTAATTCGAATACAATCGCGTTATACAAATTGTCATCGCAAATTGTAACTTCATTTGTTGTATGTTCAAATTCTATAATTCCTGTGTGTGGAACAGATGCTGAATGGATGAATCTACTGAATCTACTAGTTCTATTCAAAATTCCGTTACTAACAGTGCAGTGCATTTCATTGCAACATTTAATTGTAGTTTGAGTTCTCCCAACGCAACGGACGATGGATTGATTGGCAGGTTGACGTGAGTCCGCATATAATAAGATTTCAAATCATACAATAATATTAGAGCACATTGGCTCATAACATGAGAATGCTGCTGCAGCCGTATTATTACCTGTGGGAGTTCATTTCATTTGATTTAGTTTTTTTTTCGCGAGTTCGATTTCATACTACAATCACAAGGGAAACTTCATAGTCCAGCTGTTGGCTTTGGCTGCTAAATAATATCTTTTCCGTACATGTAAATTAAGGAAGGATTTACTCCATACAGTGTAATACATTAAATACACTTGCGTTGTACATATAATTTGTGTTTTGGAGAATTTCGTTTGAATACCTTAGAACTATAGAATAATCAAAAATTTCAATTTATGCCCTGGGACAGTCGTAAGCTTACTAAAAAGTTTTCTAATAAGATCTTCTGATCTAATTGAACGGATCCAGCGCCGAAGACAGAAATACCTTGTCATTTTTATCTCTGCACGTCTGGACGCTCCCTTGTAAAACAAACCTAGGAAATAAAGTTGATTTGATACGAGAGAATTGGACTGAAGTCTGGAGCTAATGGAAACTCATAAAAGAGGAATTCAAACTCATTCAACCCACTTAACCTCGTCGGAATTCTTCACACTATTGCATGTAATAAAATCCATGCATGCCCGTGTGCACAAGGACCGACAGTGCAGTGACACAGAGCACCACCCATTTAATTGACATAATGTGAGTAATAATTGTTGCACATCATGCTGAGCTCAACACGAGACTACATCATAGTTTGAGAGAGAGAGAACCTCTGACTAAGTATGTAAACGCGGTTCCATGTTAATGCCATATGATTAATGTAATCGTATCCGGGTATTATTTATCTCAAACTCAAGTTTCTTGTTTCGTACGTATTCATATTGTATTGTATTGTATCCCATTCTTATTCTGCTGACTAACTAACCCGTTTTATAGCTCCATTCCATGTTGTATGAATATTTATTTGGAATGGGAAATACAAAACCTGCTTCTCCGAGAATACACACAACACAATACAAATGCAATCATATAAATGTGAGATTGTTTGTAGACAGGAGTACGTAAGTTTTCATTTGTTATAGTCAGTTTTAAAATACCATACGAATGGACAATATTATGAAATGGTGCATGGGAAGGGACTGCGAAGTGTGCGCAGATTAATTAAATGTCAATTTTGTCACATGAAAATCTACTAATCGGCGTTATTTTTTAATTAATTGAGTAGAAAGGTTAAAAAATGCATTTCAATACAAAATATTTCAGTAGCGCTGGGGTTATTTGTATTTGGAAATAATTATTACATTGATACAAATTTTCTGACATCAACTAACTTATAAACAGGTAAGTTTATGGGTAAATATTGCATTAATTATATTAAATGGGGAAATTAAAGTCATAGTTTGCATTTGCCTAAGACGAAACTTTGAAGACAGGGCACAGTACGGTCTACGGTGTGTGTGTAACTTGAATTGAGCATTCATCTTGACTGTTGTGTGCGTTTGAAAAGTTTTTGAAGGATGATTTAAGTGGGTGTATCAAAATTCTGCTCAGACGGGAACACGTAGTTCGTTTTGCCATTCCCCCTTGGGGTTAATCCTTTGATAATGTAGTAAGTAATGAGTGACGAAGGTGTGTTGTATAATCAAACTCTGAGTTGAGTTCAATTCATCATTTGATAATATCACACCAAATCATATCCCATTACGTGAGCATTTGGGTGTTTCATTTCTCTCTCTCTCTCTTTCTTTCTTTCTCTCCGATTAAATCAAACACATCAACATTCATTTCATGACTTCACTTTTTCTCTACAGACTTCTCTTCTTGTAATAATAATATTCTACCAGTGCATTGCCATGTACCTTTTTAGTTTTTACCATCTCAAATTCCGGTTTCTGCTAACAACACAACAGAGAGAATGAAATGAACTCGCTCTTCATCTTCGTAATAAACGTCCAGTCCGCGCGCGATTATTATTAAAGTACCTTAACTATGTACTACTCCATTTCACAGCCTCATAAATAAATCTATCCACTTAGACCAATGTATGTATACAATTTTTTCCAGATAATTCGATGACTCTGAAAATGCTTCACGCTCAGAATACATGGTTTTGGTTCAAATTACAATATTATCACAGTAAATTGTTACACTCTTGCCGGAGGCCGATGCACGGTCAAACCATTTACTCTGAACATAAATCGTTTGAAAACGGCTTCCGATGAGATATTATGGTAAACATAGTTAGAGAATGGAGAACAGAAAAATACGAGAGTCAGGCAACGGGGATTATTTAAATTATATAACATATTTTGTACAAATGCAACTATCAGAAGACGGCATTTTTGGCTGAGCGTTAAATACAGAATGGTTCACAATACTTGCTAGTAATTTTGTACTTATGTTCCAAACTTCTCTCTTGCCAAACTTTTCCCATTACTTTGTGTTACTTTATTCAAATTAGCCTAATAATCTTCTAGTGACCCACCACTCCAGTCCAGGAAGGGAAAATGGTAGCCATTAATCCGATACTCACTTCCGCCATTCCGGGTCAGACTTGACGGCAGACATACCGTAGGCTATATAGACTATACACACTAATCGTTCCAATTAACCATTCGAATCATGTTTGGACTATTAATGTACACCTTTCACCAAACACACTATTTATACAACTGAACACTGGTCATTTCCGGTTGTTCTTAGTTCAAAATACACGTTTCAAATCCACAACCGGACATAAATAAACCTGTCTCTTGTTAACCTCACCATAGGACATGTTTATCACACTCGAAAACCTAAATATGCCAAGATTACGATTACGGTTGTCGCTAAGGAACTGCATGAACGCCCGATACTAGTGTAAATGTAGCACAATTAGTCGGGGTGCCTTGTAATTTAGTCCATTTTCTTTTTGGCACGGCAAACTAATCAGTCCCATTTGTAAGCACGGGTTATTCTGGCGTAGATGAAGTGTTAGGGTTGTGGACATTTTTTTACATGCCTGTGCCAGAGATTTCGAGTTAAAAATACTCAAAAACTGGTTTGCATTTAGAAATATGTTCTTCTAGACCCCGTAGGTATTATAAATCATGTGTGGGTCTCATTTATGCAAATGCAATGCTAGAAGAATAGGAGTTAATCGAGAGTTTAGATTTTGGAATAGCAGAGAGGGGTAAATTCGGTTTGGACTTGGAGTAGTGTTCAGCGCGGCGTTCGGGTCGACTAAGACCCGGGAGAAATGCGGATGCATGAGGAGCGAGTAGTTTTGATGTGAGCTGAATATGATGAGATGATGATGAAGATCATTTTATCACAGTATATATAGCGACTTGGGATTGGTTGGTATGGACCCGTTGCTATGGATGATCTCCGTCCCCGCCTCGATGAAGAGAATAGAGAAGTAGAAGAGAGAGAGAAAAAAAAGGAATTACATGTGGGACTCCCAGATTAGGGATGCCAAAATGAGCCTTTCAACTAATAGCATTTCCCATCATAAAGAGATCGTCTGAGTCAAAAGGGACACTTTGTTCTGATTACTACCAGACTTACCCGGGTTCAATTTTATAACGCCTCCTCGACCGCCTTCCCACTTTATGATCTCTCTTTATTTTATTCCCCCTCAATTCCAAGAGTTTAAACGGGCCTTTCCTCAACGTCCACCTCTCTTTATTACCGCATCCATTATTTCGGAACTTCAGCTTAGCCACCGTCATCCAAAAAACCCGAAAACCTCATTTTTATGTTGCCTTTTTATTTCATTGCATGCATGCATGCATGTACAATGCCAGGATTAGTCAGCTGCCCGGGTTTTGTCGGAACTTATGTACATTCATACAACGAGCTTACTATCGAACTTGAAATATGCATCCATATGAAAAACCAACAGCTAAAGTCCGATTAATGCAGACATCAATTTTAATGCCAATCAAAATGGCCGTACTCAGCCCAAAGTTCCATTATCAGGGATGTTTTATACAACCTGTCCTTAATTGTAAAGTTTTTTCTTATATGCAGCAGTAATTAGCAGTCTATCCGTCGGAATATATTAAAGATATCTCCTATCATGTATGTCAGGTATGAAATATTCCCTAGTCATCTCGTGATGTTGAGGGTTCGATTCATCCCGACTGGCAGTACCTGGTAGGTTTAAATAGTTTTTGTG
>JAQGCB010002800.1:0-10829 GCA_034698835.1 Protaphorura tricampata | reverse complement strand
TCCATTTCAGTAAGAAAGAAAACTTACAAACACTAAGGAACCAGTGATGGCTAACTCCAGCACGCACCGGTAAAAGAAAGCAAATATGTTGTCTATTTCATGGTGCAGTAGTGGCGGATAAAAGTGTACAGCGTGGTTCATAACTTTCACCACTTCTGCATTGCATTGAACATGTAGAGAACTTATAAGAGTTAAGTTCAATGAATATACACTGCACTGTATGCGTACACTCAAGAGAAGCCTAAGCTATGCCGTCTCCAACTTTCTCTTTCTTTCTAAAAAAAATTCCAGACTACATTTGTACGTACTTTGCAAACTTTCTCCAGTCAAGTTTCCTGTACATGCTATTTTTCAAATTCCTTCCCCCTGAAACTTACTTTAGCCTGCCTGCAGACAGAACAATGAAAAATCTTCTTCGAAGCAGGTGTATACATGAAATATAGGTGAGGTCAATGACATACGCGGCTAAATTAATTGAGTTAGTAGTTTATTTTTCATGGCAGTCTACGCGTCAACAAGGAAAACAACTTGAAGAAAGTAAAATGTCCGACTATGTACTGTACACACTGGCCGCTAACGTTAAGTGCAAAAATAAATATACTGTCACTGCCCATCCATTATCCATGTTGAATAATTTAGTGCTATAAACCTTTGGTAGCTTATTTTAGGTCAAATCGGAAATTCACATTTGCTTAGGTTAGATGAAAATATTTTGAAAATAAGTTCTCGTACGTGACCCAAGAAATATTAGAAATAGGTACTCGTTACATTTTATGATGAATTGAATTTCACTAATAGCTAAGCTACGTGACCATTATATGAGCAAATTACACATGTGCTATAATATCACGAAATGAATATTTGTGGCGACGTGACGACGACAGTTAAAAAAATGAACCTAAATATGCGGATCGGATCAAATTACACAGAGTTTTACAATCCAGTCAAGAGATTCAAAATATGAAAGCCCTTCTCAAATCAAGTCACACAAAATACACATTAAAATATGACTCGACTCTACGAGTAACTGTAGAGTAATCGTAATTCGTAACTACTTATCTGTATCTCATTCTCATCTGACAAATTGCTGATGTTATTGATTTTGCTAAAAACAAGTCGAAGTCTGGGCTGAACCGTCAACCCCCCACTCAATAAGTCATTAAATTTTTAGTTGTGTTGAACAGAATATGAATGAGGTTTAGAGTACAAATGGAGCCAATACCCTTTTGACAATTATAATAAATTCTTATCGCAAAACTGATTCCAGTCAACAAGTCGTGAATGAAGGCGCCAACCAACCAACCAAAATGTCAACGACTGGTTGTTTTGTTTTCACAAAGAACGTGCACTCACGCAAAATATAATCTGCTGCTTGCTTGGAACAGCAAAATTATTCATTTTTAGTTACTGGTTAGTAATACATTACACAATTGAGAATTTTAATTTTTGTTTAGAGGATAGAGGGTCAATTACAAATCAACTCCAGAGTACTGCAAGCATCAACACCTCGAAGTGTACTTAAATGTTCGGTCTCCACTGTTAATTACAATGGAGACAGTCAGAAAAATGGAAAAATTATCAATCCATTCTTGTAAATTTTTAGTCAAATTAAGTAAATCACAAAAGTAAAGCTTGAAAATCGGTTAACAGTTTAGAATTTGAATTTGTTTAATCGAGTTTAAAAGGGAACACAAATAAAGTTAAAAAGTTGGAACAGGTGGGAATCGAAATAGTAGGCGTACGACCACGCGCAAGGGACGAGGAAAGCTCCATGACATTACAGGTCACGTGACCCTTTGCCTTTAATCTTTTCTTTTGATCAATTTATAAGGAATTACCATTAATTTCCCAAATCTTCATATTTTTCACAATCTCCGTTCTTTCCAGAACATGAAACCTATGCAAATTGAAACTTCAAACAAATCAAGGAAATTGTTATTTTCATTGAACCGAAAAATTGAAGTGCACGCTAATAAATTACGTAGGTAGACTATCGATGTACATGTGCATCTAAGGCTGATCATGTTGACATTTTCGTTAAACCACGCGTCTACTCTGTTCTACCACGAGAAAATAAAATTTCGGTCTAACATCTCTTGATCTTATTCGCTACCCAGAGTTTTGCCACGGTCTTTTAGCCATAAAAGTATCATTGGTATTCGTGTGTCATCACTTGGAGCTTTCCTCGAAAGAGTTGATGGGAGTTTGAGCAATAAACAGGTAAAAATATTAATAGGTGTTGTTGGTTTTTTACCTTGGCCCAATATGTGGGGTATCCAACCAGCAGAGGTAAGCTCGAAATAAATATCCTTGTTGCAAAAATCATACTCCTTACAGCAATGACGAAGAAAATCAGTCGCATTTCTAAGGCACCAAAATGGGTTCTCTGGAGGGAAACTGTTCTCCAGAGCTAAACACCTTTTCAGAGTACATACACAAGCCCAGAGTCAAAACCAAAAGTTACAATTTACAAAATCATACTTATTCATTTGAGCAACGAAGCGATAAAAAAAGTATGTGGCATTTTCACCAAGTCATAAATAATTTGATGATTTGAGGACACGTAATCTTATCATATCTCTTCCTGCATCCTTCTTAGCATAAAATCAAAGTCGACAAAAATTGTAAACTGGACAGGAAATCTAAAATTCTAAGGCTGACTGATTAGACATGTTTATTACAATTTGCAATTCCTGAGTATCGAGCTTGAGAAAATACTACCTTGCAAAAACATCACATTTTCACATCCAAATCATGTACAAAAAAATAATTTTTGCAAAAACTCCTGACTCAAGAGAATTGTATTTGACATTTATGGTTGCATATGCATGGTGATATTTCTTTCCACGTACGTGATGAGTGCCAAGAAGGTTAAAAACCGCTACTACATACTTCTATGTATTTGACTTTGACATTTTTACTCATTTGACCGAATAATCTTTAGCAAAGTAGTAAAAGTTAATGACAGACAGTTTTTTGTTTGTTTGGGTTAACTGCCATTAGTAGTAATATTTCTGGGGATTTTACTGATTGTCCAAATACAAAATTAAAGCCAAGAAACCACTTTACTACTCCTCGGTCAAATTTCTTGACCTAAACTTGAACTTGGGACATTTTATGATTCAAAGAACCAGACACAGATGAGTTTATCCTCAACCATGTTTAAGGAAAAGACTAATTGAAATGATAAAACGAATGTGTTCAAAGTCGGAAGTTTAAATTTCTTCAAGATAAACAATTTAAAAGTATGGGAAAAATGAATGATATCATTCTCAGTATTCGTCATTCGATTGGTACATGAAACTTTTCAACAATTTTAACAAATCAAAATTATGTTATTGTGAGATATTTGACACGTTATAGGTCAAGTCAATAATAAAACACACTCACTCCTATAGTACAATTATATCAAATGTGACCTTCATAGACCTCAAAACTGAAATTGAGAAGCCGAGTGCCGAGTCTGTCCCTTTTTTGTAGACAACTAATAAAATTCACATCTTTCAACCGTTACATGGTGTGAGTGTGACCTTCAATTTCGTTCTACGCAATTTGATCAAATACAATAGTTCATAAATTCTCAACCCTAAATTTCACGAGCGATATAAATACATCTGAAGAAACCGTGATTGCTCTGTCACTTGCCTGCATGTGCGAATTACGTGTAACGACACAGGTGTTTACTTAGATTAAGTGCAGGCCTCTCCTCTAATTAAAATATCTACATCCGCTCCGCAACTATCAACTAATCGTTATATTTTGATTTGCTTGTTGATTTTCAACTTAATGAGTCTTTAGAAAAGTAAGAGAAAATGAATAACACTTCACGTTTTAGCACTCCGATCCTACAGTCCTTGGTAGAAACCCGATTTGCAAAATAACACTTCCCTTCTGATTCTGATTCCAAAACATGCAATCGATTTGCGTGTCAAATGAATGACTTTAGAATTATTCGGATATTTCGGGTTCCGTTAGTTTGTGCTTGTCCGAATAAACACAAACTCTTAAAGAGTAAACATTACTCAATTCTATGCAAAAATCGTACGAGGAACCGAGAAATCAAAACCAGACTGGAATAATGAGAATATTTATGTAAAATTTTCATCCACTTCCTGTGCTGTATCCTATCCTACTCGAGCCTGTACCTTTCCCTACAAGTTTTTAATTTTAAAATCAGCATGTCTCAATTTTCAAAAGAACACTAGGCGTCCAAAGCCCAACCAAATTCCTGGCCTTGAACCTGAATTAAATACATATATATAATTTTGAAGGTCTGCCAGGGATAAATATGATATTAATATACTACGCTGTTGCCGTTGCATGTTGGCTTAGATTATAAAAATATTAATCGGTCCGGATGCTGCGGTTGCATTACGATTGTCTTAAGTCAGTCAATGAAGGCAGAAATTTGACACACTTTGAAATCGCTAATTAATTCACTGCAAATTTAATGGTGAAAATTATTATATTATTCTTACACATCCTCCTTAGCATATGATCAATCTATATATATTTGTAAAATGACACATTTCGAAGCGGAAACTATTGCTTAGTTTCTTCCACCGTGAATTAAACAACATTATCGCCACAAAACCAAACTCTCAGGCTCAGAACACGTGGAGTGTTCTATTCTTCAGTTCAAATCCATCTACTTTGCATGAGTAGGTAGTGCCTGTCTGCACGTCAAAGAAACCAAGAAATAGCTCACTATTCATACCCTATCTGCAATTAAACACCTACTCTGACTCTGTGTGTCTAGTGAAACCATTCAGTCTAAAAATAACAAAACTTGAACTGTGGGTCGCACGAGTCATCCGTAATCGTTGGTACTAGTAGAATATGAAATGTACTAAAAGACTGTCTCAACATTACGCTACGAAGATGATACTTAATACTAATTAAAGTAATTAGTTAGTATGCAAGTATCTTAAAAATGATAGGAATACAAATGACTCTATCTAGGATGAACAATTGGACTAAAATTACAGACTAAATCTAAATTAATTTCCAGGCGGCTGAAATGGTGCCTCGTACCAGCCGAGTATTTCTATAGTCATTGGTTCCTACGTATATTTTGTTAACCAGTCCCAAGATTCAGCCCAGAGTCAGTGTCCAGACTGCAATCTGCATCCTGGCTTAACCGGTTTGGTCATGGGTAATTTAATTTAACTTAAAACCTTGTCTAAGGTAAGACCATGATTCGAGCTAGTTAAAAACATTTAATTTATTCATACCGGAGTGAGTTTTTGACAACACCAGTTTCCTTGTCGATTGAGGTAGAGGCAAAGCAGTAGCCATCCGTCTCACAAGTAAAATTGTCCTCTTTGCAAACGTCACAATGACACTTCAGTCCTGTAGCGAGAACAAGAAATCAAATTTTGAAAGACAATCAAAGATTTTATTTACTATAAGTCACTTCTCACTTAATCTAATGCATTCTCAAAGTACTAGAAAGTGCTACTAGTAAACTATTACGTCTAAGTTACTAGAAAAGTAATATTGAATTCACTACTGAGACAGATAGATGTTAAAAAATCCTTCTAATTATCTTCACTTAGCACAAACGATACCACCTGACCTAAACAAAAAATTCATACGTATAACTAATTTATATAAAAAAAAACACTTAAACTTACCATTGACTAGAAGAACTTGGTTTAAGGTGAAGATAGCAGTAATGACTATCAAATTGAACAGTAGTTTCCGGTCCCATCGTCGAGAATTGGTAGTAGGTGACAACATATTGTGGCTGTGGTGATCACCAATTTAAAATTAAAAAATGAAACAGTTTCGGTACTAACTTCCGAACGTGGCGTGAATAGCGATTTTCTTGAAAAACTTAAATCCGCTTCCGGCTCCGGCTGTCCTTCACAACTCAACAACGCAATACAATGTTAAATCAGAATTTCGTACCACGAAATCAAATGCACACGTGTGTGCGTAACTTGATAATTGATGTCGAATGATGTGTGATATTGGAATCCAATGAAACTGAATCGGAGATGTTTTCGGTTCGGTTGCCTCTGGAAGAATACTGAGCTGGATTCCGTTACATGCTGATGTCTTGCAAAATTTCGTCACCTTGCCGTACGTACCCGTACCGTTCACGCTGACTACAATTCGAAAAGTGTAATCACGACTGTCAGATTCTGATTTCGATCTATATTGTTGCAGTTGCGTGTACAGTGTACTGAATATCTAAACGTGTTACTGTTAACGTTAATTATGTTGATCTCTCAGTCAGCGACCGGTTGAAATTAATTGATTGGGGACCAAATTCGATCCAGTAAAATGTCCAGGATTTCGGGTGGCGTACAATTATAATTCGATGTCAAAATTGGAGGCGTGATTATAACTCCACCAATAGATCCACAATTCTTCTGATTCGTCTGTTGGATTCCAGAATAATATTTCTAACTTTGACCCTCACTTGTCAATCGATGTTTAATTTGTTTCCTATTTGTTAAATATTTTAGAAATTAGAGTACAGCGTTGGTATAATTTAATTATTGTACGTTTCCGGACTCGAAATTCCGTAAAAAAAATTATTCACATTCTATCTACGAGGCCGGAATCTTAACTTATTGTGACTACTTTCGTAACTTTTTTTTTGGAAATTAAATTAGATTTCAGGCTCTGGCTCTAATAATTATCAACTTTAATTGAATACCATTATTACAATGAATATTTTACTTAAAAGTACTTACCTTTCTTTGTCGATTTCCTTCCGTTGATACAAACTGACCGCCCGCCAACCAGGTCAGAGGTCACGCTCGTTCGTTCACCAATTAAATATTCCGCAGTCCAGATACTTGAATTAAAATTGTGGCGAGTGAGTCCGGTAAAAACAATAGAATTGTTCTCACCTTTGACCTGGATTGCATTCTTAAATAATTCCTGGACTACCTACTTTTTCATTCTCTACTTCACTTCCTGGGTGCAGTGCAATCAGCTATCGGGTTATTGGACGGACAGGGCACACGAACTCCCCAAAACTGAACTAAAATATTTATTTACAATTTGACTTGTGACTTGACGGAGAAGGCAAATATGCAAATTCACATTAATAAATGAGCGAGTCTCTGCCTGCGTATTATTTCACAAAATAAATGGAAACAATCACTTTATGTCTACGTTTGTGTTGTGGACAAAAGGAAATGCTGGGAATTCAGAGTGCAAATTGCAACTGCAAACTGCAACACATACCTACGCAATCTCCACAGCAAAAGCTACAGTAGAAATACGAGTGCAAAAAAAATTTGCCAAAGCACTTAAATTTTGGAGGAAATCCACCTACAGCGTTGTGACTCCGAAATGGCCCATGGACTCAGAATTTTAGTGGATTGGAAAGTGAGAGAAATGCAACGTGGGGTGAGAGATAGAGACTCAACCCAGACCAGACGGCAGACAGACAAGAGTCAAATGAAGGAGACACAAAAAAAAGAGTACATAGTGCATAGTTGATTTTGAATGGGTGGGTGGTTCATAAATTCACTCAGAGAAAGGAACTTTTAAATTGGAAGGTGAACATCTATGGTATGGTACAGGGTGGTTCAGAACATCATGATTCATGACCTTTCCAGTTCCTCTTCCTCCAAATACTCCAAAATGTATAGCCTAGCCGTAAATTGTAATATTGTAAATGCCCGTAAATTAATTAATCGCCCGGGCGTTTAATTCTTCTGACACGCGACGCAGGGTCAAATGTGGCAGACTTTCACCACTTTCTCTTAATTTTTAAATTATGCGTAAATTAAATTAGAGCGTAATGGAGAAAGACCCAGGACCCAGCACAGGCTACTATTGAAGTAATTGAAGTCCCGGCAATTATTCGGTCATAACATTGCATTACCTGTACAGTGGCGATGGCGAAAAGGAATAATGCAAGGGGAGAACCACATTCCCCTCTCCAGAAAAAAAGGTAAAGGGGCGAAGGGGCTATGAAAACTCGAAACCAATTTACGAAATCTTGAGAAATGTATGAATCCCTGTCGTAATTCCATGATAGAATTCCAGTCAGTAAGAACTAAATTCTTACATTATCTTATCATAAAAATTGCGCTTAAGGTTATTCGTGCGAGGACCCGGTTCAGGAATTGTTTATCGTGTTCAACGCTAAAATTCCTTTCAAAGAAACTTACATACATCCTATTCTCATTCCGAAGTACGATTTCTATTATGATTCCAAAATGAGCGCTGCGCGCGTTAACTACTTGAGGTTCATATTAGAGCAGGGCCTGGATAGGCAATTAATTTTGTATAGTGTTCAACGCTAAAAGTATAGATATCCAGCAATTTTACATACATTCTAATATTATCATCACGAAATACACAAAAGAAATTGCGCGCTACGCGCGTTATAACTATAACTACCTAACTAACTTTTCATAACGCGGACGAACCGGGTCCGCAGTGAAAAAAAAATAGAATTTGCATAGAGATAGATTTTGTTGTCTCGGTCAGGTTCAGGTCAGACTCGAACTATCTAATTTAAGGGGTTTTACCCTTTCTACTACTGGAGTACCCGCTGGAAATTACTTGACAAATCGAGCATCGACGATTATTGAAACTAGAAACACTTAGCACTCGACTCCCGTAATAACTCCAGAATATGTACGGTTACTTAAAATGTTTCAATTTTATTGTTAATTTATTCCAATTTAACTCGTTTCAATACTACAATTCCGTTCTCAAAAAGTATATGCATATATATTAGCCCTTTAATTACTTCCTTGGATTTCTCATCTTCAGTTCAACCCCCTCCAATGCTTCCGAAAATACCACCGATACCATTCAATATCCTACCACCCTGTACAAAATAAGTTATAAAAGTTAGATATTTAACAAACAAAAGATTTCCTATTAATTCACAGCGTTTTTAAAGAACAGTACCTTGCCTGGCCCCAAAATACCTCCGATATTATTGAGAATACCTCCGGCCATCTTAAGCCCACCTCCTATTTTTTTCCAATTTGGTGGTGGTTTGGGTGGTTTAGGTGCCTTGGGTGGCTTAGGTGGTTTGGGTCTCTTGTTGAAAAGCCCTGGAATTAGTCAACGATTAATATCGAATTTTTTATATCTTGACCTGGAGAGGCCAAATCTTGGAATTCTGTCGTACACACTTTGCATAGGCTAAGAAAATTCCGAACAAGTCTAATTATTGATTTTTAAACTCATTGTTAATAGCAATTTTGAAAGCCAAGAAAATTACGGGCAAATACGGGTAATTACATTACCTGCTTCGGTAATTTCAATCAAAACTGCTACGGTTACGATGACTAGTAGAAAAACTGGTGTCTTCCTCATGTTTGCTACTTCAGAATGAACTTTCGCGAGGTAACTCCTCACGGTGTTATTAAATAGGCGGGGGTTATCATGAGCGGCATCATTATAGCGGTTCCATCCGTAGCCGTAGAGGCCAAATCGTGGATCGACATACAACGGTTGTGGTTTATAAAGCGGGTATCCTTTGTGAAGTTTTGTACTTCATGCCTATAGCAACAATAGCAATTCGCAAGAACAGTAAATTAACGTTTAAAAATGAAACGCTTAATCAAGTACTACGGTAAATCTTTATATTGCGGTATTATGCGTATATACTTTCATTCCTTTGCATCCTTGCGAAATGCGTACTTCACTTTTCGGATAACCATTTGCAATCGAATGGAGTTAATGATGGTCACTTCAGTTCAGTTCAGTGCGTTGCGTTGCGATGCAAGACGATCAGTTCAAAGTGAAACGAAGTCGGTGAAATGCGCTATGGCGATAACTATATGGTCAGGCAGCAACAGCGCAGCGGTGCGAGCGACGATCGCTTTAGTAGATAAACATTCGAGCGGTTAAATCCGTAGTAATCGGCTTCAGAATATAATTAAGTATGTGTGGTGAGTGGTAAAACCAGCTGCACTGGTTGCCCAGGTTTATTTCTCTGTTTAGAATGCCTTTCTCAATTTTTCAAGTCTGGGAGTCTTATATGGTTCAAGATTTTACGAGGATTCCGAACTCTAATGAATCTTTCAGTTCGGAAAAGTCGTTCTTGATAAATTTGTAGGTACTGGTCGGGCAGTATTTTATATGTCATCATTATAATATGTATTTTAATAAAAAGAAACGTGTGTTATGAAGTTTCGAAACGTGAAATTTTGGTAATGCAATGTCTTAAAGACACGAGTACTTCCTAGGATAAAGATGTGGTAAAAATTTGGACACATGTATGGCCTATTGTCATTAATTCATCTGGGCATAGTGCCCAACGTATAATTTTTGACAAACTATGTATGTATCTCAAATAGTTCTGACAGCTTTCAGCATCGTCATCAGGGGATGGAAGGATGGATGCGATGTGGTCAGAACGGAAGTCACTGATACACCCTGTCCGATTAACTAAATTGGCCAATAGTCTGGACTTGTTATTTTCTCATTTTAGATAGAAGGAACAAGAATTTGTCAAGATTCACGAGCCTCACAGCCAATTAGAGGACAAGACTATCCTCAAATCGACTTTCCGGCAATCCAGATTAACTTTTCTGATCATTCTGTGTAATCGTCGCTCATCTGACTCCTTCCGTCCTCACAAAACATTCAAAAATCGAAAAAAATGGGATTTGACCTGGTGTACCGGCAGATTAGGTAAGAAGACTGCAACTATTTTGTAAAATGGACTTCACCATCACAGTCCGCTAAGTTATCTGTAAATTTTGAGCTATCGTTCATCCCTGTATGTCTTCCCGTTTACGTAAAATCCGACAATTCGAAAAAGTAGCATTTTTCAAGAAAATGTGGTACTTTTTGAAGCCTAAGAGCCTGGATGACCATGAAGACGTCACATT
>JAQGCB010002799.1:0-10829 GCA_034698835.1 Protaphorura tricampata | reverse complement strand
CACGAACAGCATTTCCATCCCATACAAGTACAGCTGTGTCCAGGTACAAACGTCCCACAAACTGAAACATATTTTCAAAATTATTATAGCTAGTTAAACATTTAATACTACCATTAAATCGTAATAGAAAATGAGAACATCGTGGGGCGTCCTTCCTTCTCTATCATCCATCCAAGGTATTCAGATCTAATTAATTTGTTTTAAGGAGATACAGATGTTACATACATTATGCTTAATTCTAATGGGCTAAGGGCTAGGTAGTTGATGTTCGATCTTCAGTTCTAACAACTGTGATCTTTAAACTCAAAAATAGTAAGGTATTTTCAAAATATAACAAGGGATGACCGCAAATACAGTACCAAAACCTTTCCAGCTTTTGACCAAACTGAGTTTCCCAAGTTTCGACCTAAACTATTAAACTTTGCATTTTTACTCGTAGTCAAAATTCAAAAAATTCAAATGGAAAGCATAAAGCAAATCATCAAATCATTATTTTTTTAAATCGAAGAATACATAATTAAAAAATACAAACAATTCGAACAAAGCTCTCCAGGTTAGAATGGGACGGGAAGATAATATGCGTGTGTACAAATATCAATACAACACAGTTTGACCCCTAGGTCAAATTGAAACAGGTGTATTTTTTTGTGTAGTTAAATAAAATTTTTAGTTAATTTTTACTACTGACTCACATGTCTACGTTTGTCCAATGTATCGTAGTACAATTTATGAAATTCTTCCGCCGTACTCACGACTTCCTCCAACAGGGCTTTCCGACTCTCCGTCTTTTCTTTCCCTTGCATTTTAGAATTTTAAAATTGGATTGAAATTTTACAAAATTTTAAGTGTCTGTTTTGTGTCAATTGTCAATTCCAAATTTTCCAAAAATAAAACGTAGGTAGTTTTCGAATAAGTGCCTCAAAGCCCGCTCGTGTCTAAAAATCAAGTACGTACGAATTTGACTCAACAATCCCCGTCCAGCTCTAGTTCAAGAAAATTTTGCATGAGCATTTATGTTGGGATTTAGTGTCCTTGAGTCGGGCAAGGTCAAAAGGTCACTGACTAACCGCTAATTTTGTACCATTTAATAAGCCACCCGTTCAGCTCTACGCGATGGGATGTTAGGATGTTACGTAGGATTTTTTTATACCTAGGTATAGAAATTGAACTAAAATATTTTATTGTTATGAATAATTAGCCAAAATCAGCATCATCAGTCGTACGGACGGTTTGAACTTAAAATTCTCAAGTTTTACATTTTATTTTTTTGATCAATTCAACTTTAGGAATACATACCACGTAGAATTTGACATTATTATTTGAGACATTCACTTTTAGTATTTTTGTCTCGTAGTATCAAAATCTCAACATTTACATTTTCTGTTCAACATTTTTAGTTTTTATATTTTATGTATTTTGTTCAAAATTTTCGGGAGACTTCGACGAAGAGAAATGTGACAACGAAGAGTGACCAAGAAGGTTTGAAGGAATTAGCCAAATTGACTCTGCCAGTAGAATTCCCCAACGTCCGATTCGGCGGTGATGGTATCCGGTCCAATTTGAAGATGACACATCTTGTAGGGTCACTCCCAACCCCACCACAATGGCACACGTTACCAGCATCAACGTTCACTCGTTTCTTGAGATTAAAAAACTCATTTTTTGAGGACACTAATACTCTCTCTAGCTCTGCATCATCGGCCTTGACATAATCTAGTTTATATTCATTTGCGTCTTTGAATAGGTATTTTTCGTCCTCGAGTGCATTCGCCCTAGCAAGCCATGTTTCCAATCTCTGAAGTAAACAAAAAGAAAGGTCATTCTCCTATTTTAAAGTACATATAATTTTTGGAACTATAATCCAAAATTATGATGGAGCTTTTCTTAAACACCTTGTACATAATAACGCAGGTAGGTAATTTATTTATGCAGCACTCAATTACCAGCACTCCTATTAGGTTTTAACAACAAATTAAAAATATATTATACGTACCAGTTTTTGTTCTGAATTCGGTGGTTGCAAAAGCTTATCTTGATTGTTAGGCTGAAGGTACCTGATGATCTGATAATCTGTAAAGCCGATAGGAGTAAATTCGGCTTGAACAAGAGGGTGTTGCGTGCTAAGAGTAAGCTTGGCTTCTAAAGCATTAGAGACGGTTACTGCATTCACATAGTCTATGCCTGATGATTTCGCTGGATCAAATGATCCCTGGACGAGTGCTGAAATTTGTTCTCCCTCTCTGACAAGTGCACGAATGTATTCCCTTCGTCGAAACTCTGATTGGTAGTCCAAAAATAATTTCTCTTGGTTATTCATATCGATTCGCTGGAATCCCAAAGCAACACGTCTTAACGAAATTGTTCTTGACTCCACGGCTCCGGGTGGATTCATCTCAAGAAGATCACAAATGTATCCACTCAGGCACTCTTCTTTCTTCCGACATCTCTGCCCATCAAATTTTCGACAACTTTGTGTTTCTACTTCCCAAACTTTAGTTGGGTCCAGACAATCACAAACCCCATTCAGACAACCAAATGTTCTTGTCTTCTTTAACTTCTCTTTGAGGCAACGTCTGGAGGCCAAATTCTTTGCAATCGATTCCGCAATCTGTGTGGCAAAATTAAGTATAGGAATATAAAAATTATATGGAGAAATCCGAATTATGGAATTATTTCCTTACCCCTTGTCGAACTCCACCTCCATCACCCAGAGTGAAAAACATTGCGAAGTGATCCATTTGGTCGCCGATGACGTCACAGGGTTCTCCGACCTGAAGAAACCATTCGTCTTTCATTTGATCCCTCCAGGATCGAATCATGACAGGGGATGAGGCTTGACCATTTGAAAGGAGTCTCACACACCCAATTAAGAATACCAAGTATACCAAAAATACTTTTGGTTGGACAAACATTATGGTGAAAAGTAACTTTTTATCAATTTTTGATATTTTTTTCTAAACCACAAGTCTACGAATGAAGAAGTCTCGTTCTCGAAATTCTTATTGACCAAAATTTATCCAATTCTGACTTGGAAACAATCTGGCGTTGCGTTGCTATAGGAAAATTTGTAAAAAGGAAATTAAGAACCCTGGAATTTTAGCATGGAATTGATCATAAATTGGAAAAATTATTATTCCTTGGCGGTTTTGGCGGTACCATTCCAGGTTAACCAAAAAAAAACTAAAGTTCATACAAAAAAGTTACAAAGTAGCATGAAAGGTCAATAAACCATGCAAGTAAAATTATTTACAATAAAATATTCGAAAGTGTTATTTTATTTCTTCCCTAGCTCAACGGGTGTTGTGTTGTGTTGCGATTTTGCGATTTGGAATTTAGCAGGTTGATAATATTTAATAAAGGGTTTTTGGTTTATTATTATAATGGGAGGCTTGAAGTTGGGATGATGCGTGTATCTTTATGTGTATCGTACATCCTGCCTCACCGGTACTGATCGCGAGTACAGTACAAGTGTCGGTTCTAGAGTAATAAGGCATGCATGTTGGCCACAAAAACTCTTCCATGGACTAATTCGAAATATGAAGAATTTGATAGAAAGTTGTACGAAGTTTTTGTCTAAAATTTTGGGTCATCATCACATAATTTTTAGCCGATATTGTGATACATACTGTACTTCAACATTTTCTTGTGCAATTGTTGTGTGAATTTTTTCCCTTATTGGTTGTGTGAATTTTTTAAGACAATTTTCCCTAATTATATTGATTTCTATTTGAGTCAGGCATTTATAGCTGCCCTATGTAATCGCCACTTCAGTGGCCCACTAAAACTCTGTACAAAATCCTCTACAACCGCTACTAAAACTGACTGTGGTTTCTCCTACTTGTTTTACACTAAATGAAACACGAACATTTATTTGCTGGGAAAAGTAATAGCAGTCGCCTCATATCACTTTTGTAATAAAAAATAATATGAACATGGAAAAGGCTCGGCAAACAGCAACTGAGTCATTATTAGTCTTAATAGTCATTCTGAAACAATTAAATGCTTCGCAAACACACTGTATGTACGTATACGCACCGGCACTCGTCAAAATCCCAGGATACAACAATTTACCTACATCATCCCATTTCAAAAAGGAAGCGGAACACATTTATTTTACAATAAATCATATCAAGTGTCAAATTCATACTAATCGTAACAGTTAAAACAAATGCTACGTCTTATTAGTTAAAATAATTGCAGGTAACCATGTTTTTCCCCCCAATTAAATCTACAATTGATAACATCTTGGAATTATATTTCTTTATTTGATACCAAATTACGTAGAAGAGTGGAAAAGTGCAATAAGTCGCAAGTGCAGTGCGTCAGTGTAAAATGCATGTGAGAATCGCACGCTCCCATGGACAGAATAATAATCCCAGCATTTTACGTAGGATGTTGTTGTTGAAATGTAAAATATAAAATGCAATGAAAACTCGTTTTTGAGGCCCAGATGAGAAAATGATGAGGAATTCCACTTTATTTCTTATGCTTATATGCACCTAAGAAAAATAAAACATTTTTTTTCACAAGTTGAGTCCATTCATTCTTTTGCAAGGTTGTTGTGTTGTAATACAGGGTGGTACATAGAAATTGGATGATAGGTTTTGCATGGTCACTTGTGCTAAGTCCAGGTTTCACTATTGGCCGCCATCTACAATTTTGGGAGAGTCGCGCCGTGTACAACCTTCTATTCTAACTAATATGTGAATGATTGTGTCGGATACTTGAAAACGGCTCATAAATTAAAGAGTTGAATGAACAGTTGGGCGTGGTTGTTGAGAGCAGAGATTTGAGATGAGTTTTAAAAGTGATTCTAATTTATCAGGTTTTATATACACTATCAGATGGATGATCTTGAGATCTATAAATGATTAAATTTTGAAGGATTGCCCGGCTATGCACTTTAATGAAATAAAGTCCGACATTGCATTCCCTGCAGCAATGTGACCCGCGAAACAGTCTAAAAAAACCGCACATACATCTGCTACTGTGCAAGTGCATCTGATCAGATCAGAGCCACCAAATATATGTATATTCATTTGAAGGACAGAAAAAACTTAAAATTGTTAGGCGACCTAATTATATGTATACATTTTGATAACCGCACTTTATCCATGGATATTTCTTTCCCTGTCCATATACTTTTATTGCCATGGAACATATGGATCTTATGAAAAAAAATTGAATGGGATATTAATCTAGTTCCATGTTGCGATGTGACAATCAAAATTTCACAATGCTACAAATTACTCGTAAAAAATGACGATATTAAAATGCGAACACGTGGAGTCAGTTCGATGAAACCGATTATTGACAAGTCGACACAAATTACTGTGACCATGAATAGGTGGGATTTGGCTTCATAATCTCCAAAATTTGTTTCAACGCACTCTGAAACCTGTACGTATTATTCAGAAATTACAAGCCGTGAAAATTCTATTTGATTTTTGAAGCTTACAAATTAGCAGATGAGACTGCCCATAGTAATGGTAATGGTAATGAATGACGGGCCTAAATCGCAGAAGATCTTCTGCAATTTCCAAGTTTTGACATGAGGAATTCGCAGAATACTATTATTTTACCCTTATGGGGCTGGACGCCTTTTCTGAGCAAGACGAGTAAACAACTTTTATGAGGACTTCGTCTCCGACATGAACCCTGCAAAGAAATTCAGAGAGGAAGACATTAAAATTTTACTGCACAAGAGGGTTCAAAACACTAATTGTCAATCAGTGTTGTTATTCTACGTACCTGTGGACCTTACGCTACGTGGTGTTCCAGAAATTACACATTTTTGTACGACAGGCTTCATAAATCGACTATTTCGACTGTGTAATTTCGACTATTTCGAATATTCACATTTACACCCTACGAATTTCGCTTGTACGCTAACAGGGACTAAAATCCTCTTTTAAAATCGGAACAGACAAACACTTTTACGAGGCCTTCGACTCCACGCAAAAAAAAGTGCGTACGTTATGGTTTTCTCTTTGGTTTTATGATCCGATTTTATGTTTTGTTGTTCTCCAAATTAAATGCCTTCGTTTTCCACCAAGTTAAAACCTATACAAGAAGAATTCAGTTGACTAGACTTGTTGTGTCGCAAGGATGGAGCAAAACAAAAACAGTTTGAACCTGGGCTGGCCCTTAAACTACACGTCTCAATGAACATACATATATTTGCCATTAAATTTGGTAACTGGCGAGTTATCCCGTTACGCAAGACTGAACATGTTTTGGTTTAACTGAAATGTCAAACTCGGCAGTGCATTTCGGTAACACTTTAAGAAAAGTTTAAACAAAATTGGTGTTTTGGAATTTTGGAATCGCGATATTAGTAGATCACTGCAGCGAAAGTTTTTATTTGCTTGGCTGTTTCCCCCGAAGAAAGGCTACAAAAATTGAGAGCAAGCAAAGCGATTGGTTTAAATGCCAATATTCTTATAACCTGTTGTAACTATTATCAGCGGACAGTCTAAAGTATCGATTATTATATCGATACATCGATAGCGCTGTCTTTCAAGGATTTTTCTATCGTCTAAAATTTGTTTCCGGTAAAACATTATTTCGATATGATCTAGAATGCATCCATCCAAGCGCCAAACCGTGCGCGCATATGTCGACACTAAACAGACAGTTGATCGAAATTGAAAACTTTCATGAATTCTCATCTTGTCAGTCCTGTCGTATTTCAATTACAATTCATCTACATAAAATAATCATTTCGAAATTGATACCCCGTGGTTTTTAATCTTTATAGAGTGTAGATTATAAGAATTCAGTGACATGACAGGGTGCTACTAAAACCTTTTAATTTCTTGTTCAGCTGCGGGCCAGTTTACTAGGACAGCTTGCAGTAAAATATAGGGGTAAAATATCTTGCTCCAAACAAGGTTCGACTGGCCCGTTGCATTAGGTAAGGAACTATTTCATGTCCGAATTGTGTTCCATTATGTCCGATCTTGGCCTTAAACTCCAAATAAATGGTACCCAATTTTTTTTGCATAATTTAATTGTTACGGCCAGATTGTCAACTAACAACGATATGTTGGCTATATCCCGTACTCATTTTCGTGCTCAATGAAGGAACGTTTATATGTTGTCAGTGCTAAAAAGAAATCTCCGAAGATTATTATTGCATTTACATTCCTTGTTGAAATTAGCAGACTCCATTCCCATCATCATGCTCGCAGTCAAAAGTGGAGAATGAGAATTCAATTTTGCTCAAACCATGTAAGCAGAAAAAATTAGAATTTCAAAGGAAAAAGAGAATGTCAAAAATAGAGCGGAGCAGAGCAGATGAAGCCTACAAAATACAGACGTATTAACATTTTGTTTTTGATTAAACTTTCCCCATCTTTCTCTCACGAAATAAAGGATCCCCTCAAAAAAATATTATATTTAGGAAGTGAAAAACTTCGCTATATACAAAACTGGAAATGACGTCTAGGCAGTTAGACGTTAAGTTGAATTGTACGTACGTACGTGGGTCAGGTCATCGATCCGCCCCCAGCATATTCTTGAATTTAAAGGTAAGTGTAAATTTCTGGTTTGAAACTTTTTCAACCGTTGTTGTAATTAACTCAAAATAGGTAAGGTCTCATTTGAGGAGAACCGAAGGGAGAAACCGTGCGTATTTGCTAGAATAACTGGATACTGGAATGGCTCTTCTGGAGAAACCTGGTTCAAGAGGTGCTTCGCTTCCAATGTACGTAAAATACAATGCGAATGCGATCGCACGCATTGCATTGCATGCAATGGAATAGAATTCGCAAACATTTCCCTGTCTTCCTTCAGTTTCCATTCAGCAGTTGACAAGGCTAGTCCATAGTCCATAGCGCTCTCGAACAGTTACGCCTGCAATTGCAATGCAATTTTGCAGTTTACTATTTTGGCAACAATTCTGTGAGAAATTTTATGACAATTTTTGATGAATGTAATGTAAAATCAGCGGTACAAGAAATATCAGCATTTGTACTGGGGAAATTTAGAAACTTGGAGTTTGGGATAGTAGATAGACATTTTGTGACATTTTTTGAATGACAGTTGCGACACCACCAAAGTTAAAATATTTCCAGTGATTGTGAACTGTAAATTAACAATTTTTACCAAAGATTTGTACCGCCTTTATGCTTACTTTCTTATCTTACCAGTTATGACAATTCCCAATTGCAGTAGTGAAAGTGCAAGTCAAAGTCAAATAATAGTATTTGCATATGACAAAAAGTGACAGTTGACATTTGTACACAACACATACAAATTGGTGGAAGACAGAGACAGACAGAAATTCGCGTGCCAATGCGAATGGATTTGATAAGAGTAATAAACAAAAGTGACCCTGGTTGACCTGACCTCGTATACACAGAAAATTGTTGTCCGTCCGGCCAAGCTTTATCCACAATGCATTAATGCATACGTGGTTTTGATTTGACTGACTAGATAATTGGTGAGTATTTTGTATTGCTTGCTGGTCTCTGTTCAACAATTAATTCTAATTAGAGTCACTTGTGATCATAACATGACAATTAAGTCGTCCAATTTGTTAATTGCTTGTCCGTCGTGGTTCTCTCGATGCCGACGTAAGTAGTTTGGGTCGGTATGCATGTCTTGTTCCGTTCAAACTTTTAGAATTGACTTGTAAGTCTACATGTCCATCAAGTTTTCAATTGACTTGATTCTCATGTCAATCATGTTTTTGATCGTGCCAAGAAATAAATGTGATAAAATATGCATGTATGTCTGAGACAGGTGCATTTGCGTGTGTGTGTGTGGAATGTCAATAAAAATGGTAATAAAAATGCAGCGAATATTTTCATATTACGTCTAAGAGACTTCACACTACCTCGCAAAAGCGTGCATAGCTGTATGTGCATTTATGATCCACCCTGTAAGTTTTAATAATAATAATTCTTGTTCAACCCGCTATAATTTTTCAATCTTATCTTTGAACTAGTGAGTGTGTGTTGACAAGGGAATTTTCATGGTATTGTTGTTTTGAAAAATCATGAAAGGTCAGGAACGTAGAGGACACGTACATTCAGTAGAAAGAACTCTTTCCTCCATCACATTTTTGTTGCTGTCTTGAGAAATACTACGTACAAATACAAAGTTGATCTTGGACTTTGAACTAAATTGAAAGCGAAGTGCTTGTGCATTATTTGCATGGCTGGATTCATACGTTAATCCATTCATGCAAAATTGTAAAACCAAGCGAAAACCAAAACGCCTTGTTATTCATACGTTACGTACATGAGTACGAAGGAAAACCGGTATTTTGGCATCCATGCCTCAAATTGAATTAAAATGAATCTCTTGGCGTACTTGCATTTTTTGGCTAGCAAATAAATAACTTTGCATTCGATAGTGTGTGTGGAGTGAGGAACGACTTGTTGAAAAATGCAGTCTCGATTCAAACATTCATTCTCTGCCTGCCTGATGAAATGAAATGAAGGGTTGGATTAAAATTCACTTTTTCTTCATTTGACAAGGGATATTTCGCAGATGTACATAAAAGTGTCACTGTCACTGTCAAGGTCCTAGCAAGGTGCATGAACTTTGTACACTTTGTACATATTAGATCGTACTTTTCTGTAGTCTATAGCCATTCCAGGTTAAAGTCTTCAAAATAATTGACAATTGTTATGTACCACCTTGTACAGTACAGTATCATCTAAAATCTTGAAAACAGGATGTCTGGGAAGTAGTGTTATTTTTCCAGTATTTGTTGTCTGAAGTTTTTTAATACTTAGAACTCATTTTCAAATCAATTGATTTCTGATTGAACTTTTGAGCAAACAAGGCGTATAATTTGAGTACCTATCTTATTCAAAAACATCTTATTTTTGAGTGTGTCGTGGTGGTAAGGAAACTTCCGAAATAATTTTTATTGTGCCCTGCACTGCAAAATCATCACCTGAGTTTCCCTTGTTAGTCTAGAAAAAAATGCTTATATAGCTAATAGATTGAATAGTATTATTTTCAAGCTAATTAGTAACCTCATATCCTCATAATGAGCCAAATACAATGAAATATAGAATCAGCCGATGTTAACGAACTTGGGAAAATATTAATGCATTAAATTAACGAATTGTCGTCTTACTGTACCACTTTCCCACTTTACCCTATGGGAGCAAAGGTGGTCCGAATGGGTTGGATGACTTAAATGCTCACGGTTGGAATTTGTCCTGGACGAGAATAACATCTATCTTCCTTCTTAAGTGGAACATGTAAATAGTCAGTAGAGTCTTGTCCTGATTAAATGCCTCTATCTCTCAAGATATCCGCCATGGAATTTGAGCTAATTTGATTTCGGTCCAGGGTTGTAAAGTATTAACGAAACTCAACTGGCAAGTAGATGGTCTTAAACTGCTCACTTCTGCACTACAGATCATCATAGAATTCTAATGTATGGTGTGCCAGTACGAGTACCAGAACGGGGTGTCAATTATGTACATGCTCGATCTGGCTCTGTGGAAGTGCATTTGAGCTGTAAATTTCAAATCAGACTCAGAATCTTATTATCTTCAGAAATTTTCACATCAGATGACTGATTTGCAACCATAACTTTGAACTCAATTGAAAATTATGAGTGCCAAAATGAAGAAACTTTATTTTGAAGGGGTCTTTGTAAATTTAAAGTGTGACAATACCATGTTGTTAACTCGTTAAATTTACACCTGTGATTCATGAGATTATTCCAAACCTACAATAAATTGTAGTTTCTTTCTCAGGGGAAAGTTTAAACTTTCAAGTTGTCAAGCTTTTCATATTTTCATGAAAATAAACTTTATCAAGTACTCAACTTTTCCTCTAATGATTCCAGCAAACAA
>JAQGCB010002798.1:0-10832 GCA_034698835.1 Protaphorura tricampata | reverse complement strand
AGCTCAAATACAACCCGGGTCTCGAGGCGGCAATTTTGAATAGAACCCCGGGGTTCTAATAGGTCATTTACGGTATAACGACAACGACTCACTTTGTCCCATTGCATTGGGTTCCCAAACCGAAAACATTCCGTTCCCTATAACAAAATCATTGTAAAATGCTTTGTTTCCGATTTACATTTAACAAAAATACAAAAACAACATTTATAATGACAGGAAAAAACCCACAAACCCCCTATTTCTGGAACAATTTGGGTTTGGGTTAAATGTACAAGGTTCAGGATAGGAATTTCGGAATTTGTCATCTTGCCAGTTTTCGGATTGTACATTATTATGTGTAGTTCCTTAACATTAAGCTTAACATATTCCTGGAATATTTTTGCGGGATGGAAGCGGATATCAACTACAACTGGATCAGTTCTGATATCATCTTTATCGTCATTATCATCAAAAATAGCTCTGCTAGAAAGCTATTGAATTCCTGCCTGTGACATAAATAGGATTATTGACATTTTTATAAGTTCCGTTTTTTAAATGAGGTTTTAACTCTGTGTCCCATCATCTTTGTCATGGAAAGAACCAGACCAGACGACTCATGATGATGACTGACACAGCTAAAATTATTAATTAGCTTTTAGCATTGTTCTGTAAGTGCGGTGAGCAGTTGTCAATCATCCAAATAATAGGTTTCTGCGGATTTGCAATATTGTTCTCTGTTCTAGTTCGCTTTCGGTCTGACTACTTTAGCTTTGTATTTTTTAGCTATTAGACCTGCCGACTTTGTATGCCTTGTGATTTTATGACGGAGAAGGTTGAATTGAACCCTGGACTTTTGACATGTGCCAGATGAGGAAGTTTAGAAGAAAATCATTCTCTGAGCAAATGCAAGTCCATGGACACCAAGAGTACAAAATTCACACAAGCCACACGTACGTTGTTCCAAAAAGTTCACAAGGGATGTGCACCACGTGCACGGAATGGTTTTCACAATAGTTCACGATTTTCTCCTATATCCATGAATGACTTGCTAATTTTACCACACGGAAATAAGATCTGGTGCAGTCTGACGTACATGGGACGAAGATTTTCGCCGAAATGGCCACAGGTTAAGCTAATCCTTGAAATGGGGCGATATGATACCTGCTAAAGCATGCGATTTCTATGAATTGATACGGGCAGTCTCCTGTTCAAACCTTCATAGCCTTTGTTCATGGAATCACTGGAGACATTTATGCAAGTTTCCGACAAATCAGTACTTATTGTCCGGCATTCATTGAATTCTTCTGCGGTGTTAACATAATGGTATGGTCAATTAAGACTCAAGACTCAATATTAATCTTATCCTCACTCAATAACCCCGACGCATTCACTCCGGTACCAAATTCTCAAAAAGTGTCAAAATCATCCAAACACCTCAAGAGTGCCCATTGTCGGCTGCTAAGGATTGGCAAGTTGAGGACCGCACCCACGATTTTCATTGGGCCCTCCATTCGTGACATATCCTCCTCTTGATTTGGCCCGCCACGGTACTAGCATCCACGGCCCACGGCACGGCTTGGCTTACTCGACTCCATTCATATGATACCTCTAAGGTTAACACACATTACATTACATTTTGAACATTACAAGAACTGATGATACAAGTACTACCAGTCAGTGGCCAAGACCATGGGATGGGTGGTTAGGAATGAACGTGAGAACTGAAATGAAATTATAACAACCCCAATCCAATCATCACAAAAATCCTAAGTCCGGCCACACACCAAAATGTTTCATTCCAACTTTGTCACTATTTACGTCAACGTCTTCACCGCATAAAAACAACAGACCCGGGGATTTAATATTTTTAATTGAAACAAGTGTTCATTTTTAAATCGTTCATGTCTGTTTCATAAATCCCTATCCTATAGACTCATCCAATTCTCCAAGTCAGGGCCAGTTCAACTGTGAATAAATTAAAATTGTTCAGTCCAAAATATCACTAGGCCAGACTACATTCAGTTCGTTCGTACACGTACAAAGATTTTTCAAAAAAAGTTCGGTTATTACGAATAACAGGAGTCATTTTTCCAAAAAGTGTATCTACAATAAAAGAGCCACAAAAATGGCACTGGATTTGTCATATTCAATGATGTTGTCACCGCCGGCCACTCCGCCGTCTGCTCATGATTTCTCTTGTCATAAGGTAAATTTTTAATTTAAATTAAAAACTAACTGTCAAATCCTTCAATTTCATACAGTTTTAAGCTTAAATGTTCAGATTTCACTTGACAAAGTTGCACTTTTTGTATGCACCCTATCATACTGGAATTTTGATCTATATGTTACCGTTATACCCGCGAAATACCCGAAATCCGATCTGTCAATCCAGACACAAAATTTTTGCCAAAATAAACTAGAAAATCGTCCTAAAACATAAATTCGCATAAAAGTTTTCTGACAATTCCGAGAAAAATTGAGGAATTCATTGACCCAGAATTCTGACATGTAGGGTAAATTTTGACCCAAAATCCGGGTAAAAATAGGGGTAAAAGAGGTCAATTGCGTTTCGGATGATTTCTTATGGTCAAAGTTCATTCTTATTTTGATTTAGTGACACTCCTTGTGTAAGTGTGACTAATGTGTATGAATGTGTGTGTTGTGTGTGTACTATGGACTATCACGCCGTGAGCTCATGAAAGCCATGTGGACAGGAAGGCTGAGAACGTGATGTGGGAGATCCAAGACCAAAGTTCATAGTTGTGTACGTTTGAAGACTACGAACGACTACGTAGTTATCGTCGTCACTCTCTATAACATACCTCTAATAATACGAACACCCTATGCATTGCATTTCCCCTTAATCAGCTCTCTGTTTACCTCTACGGCAATCCAGACAGGGTCCCAAACTAGGGAAGTTAAAAAAATGAGATAATCTGATGCAATACAATATCCTATCCAACCTGGTGTTGGTAATTGGTATGCTTATGCTACTGCTACTATTTTGGCTTTGGTTGGGGATTCCAATGTATTTGACTCAATCGATGTGGAGAAATATTGCCATCTCAACTTATGGCATACAACAATACGATAATAAGTATTGAAAAGATGCCTTGTAATTTCTGCAACCATGCATAAAATTGGACTGGAATTTCAGCCAGAAAAGTTCGTAGAAAACTTGCAAAAATATATGTTCGCGAATATGTCTCTGGAATGGCGATGGGCACGTATCATTTTGTCTCAGGTACTAGATGTACAGTGTACAGGTGTACTGAATGACATTATCTGAAGATGATGAGACCTTAATGTAACTTGTTCCATTCATTGAAGGCCTAGACCTAGACACTTATTACCATTTTGTAAAAGTATAAGATGGGCACTAGCTTTCAATTTGTCCTACTCATCTGTTAGTATAAAAGGAGAGGTGAAGGTCAGCAAGCATTAGCATAGTAGGAAGAAACTTCATAGCTTCAGTCTGTAGACCTCCAGACTTTTTAAAGGTAGTGGCAAGACTCAATGGAACTTTGTTTGTCCGAGGGATAGAACCCCCAAACTTAAGATTAGTAAGGCAGCAAGGACATCTGGCATACAGGCCACACACGCACACGGGCGCTACCATACTTCATAAGATGTATGAAATCCAAGAAATGCCAATCCACGGGTGGCAATTCACGGGTGTGACCCTACTTTGGGTACCACTAACCCTTTTTACAGTATAATCTACTTGTCTGGCTGTCATGCAGTCATCCCGTGCAATTTTCTAACTCTAGGCGTGTACGTGTGTGTATTTCCCGAGAGTTGGTTCACCTTCCTCATACATAGCCGTACCTCTCTCAACATGTTTTGTGCACGTGTTCTCACGTGAAAAGTGTGTGACACTTCTCAAGAGCCACACACAAGAGCTGAATTGAATTGAATAGGATTGCATTGTATACTATGTATGATCAGGCAGACTCCACCCTCAACTCACACCTCCTGCCTATTCATGCATTCGTATTCACATAAAACGCAAATTCATAACAAACTTTGATCCTTACTACGCCTACGTCATTTTTACGTCATTTTTTGTGGTTAAACACAGCTAACGTTTAACCAGGCAAGGTAGGAGAGACAGGGTGTATACTGTATACCAAGGCCATACGGCCACACACCAGAGACACAGACCACGTACACATTTCTGAGACAAAAATTCTTGATTACATTATTACATTACATTTACATACATTGGATGATTAATTATGATGATCTGATTCGAGGAGATTTTATACAAATTGCATCATTCGATTCTCAGTCGAGTTTTTTTTAAGGATATGCCAAAAATGCCATGCCATGCCATAAGGCCACTCTGCTCGCCGTTGAATGCGAATGTATGTGTTATGCATGAATATGAATATGAGTGCTTAGGTTACACGCTGATAGTATTTCCTAATGAGCAGGGTGTCGCTGGCTGTAAATTAACAATTTGGGATAGTAAACTACTAAAAAGATATTTGGGAATGGGAAGGTTGGCTGATGCAACATTCTGGAATTGTTACTTGAAGTTATCTTTTACTTAAATGCATCATGTTAATGCTTACATTTTAATGTAATCGACTTAACATTGGATTGATCTTATAATATTGAAGGAATTGTTCATAAAAAAGTAAGATTAAGGTTGGCTGATGTAACATTCTGGAATGGTTGCGTACCTTTGCGCTTTGTGCCCAAATTTTAAATTAGTTGACATGACATTGAAGAAATGGAGATTGGATTGGATTGGCGCTGGTGGTGGTCGACCACGAATATATGCGCATGAATGATAAATGATAATGTTGGATATTTCGCTATAATGATGCAATAAACAAAAAAAAACCTGATGCGTGCAATAACGCAACAATAGTCTACTCCTAATTTTTACTCATGTATCCAAATTCGATCAATTGTTCGAGTCTCGGCTTTAATCCGAATTTTTGTTTTTTTTTTCTTTTGTTTAGAACAAGCATTTGCTGACCGAAGAAACGGTGCAAGCCCTTCTATCACTATCCCAGCAAAGGAAAAAGAAATCAGCAGCAATCAATGGTCTTTTGACCCCACAGACTTCGGATGCAGATTCTTCGGAATCAGATGATGAAAAATACGGGTACATGACGGTTCGGGATCTTTGCAAATCATCTCAACCAATTCCTATACCAAAACAAGCTGGACCAACAACTCCAGCTCCAGCTCGAGCTTCAGTCATAATGATGGCAAATCGTGATGGATCATATGGTCCAATGCAAATGGCGGCTATGGGTGAAAGGAATTGTGCTCTGCCATCTAACGCTGAGCGACGAAATATTCAGGTGGGACCAGTTCATGAGCCAATCAAGGAATTGCCACCAGCACTTGCTCTACCAAGCCATAAAACATTGGGCACAGAAATGACGAGTGGTCATCGAGACAAGAATATTCCTCTGAAGAGGGGCGCGGTAGGTGAGGGTGGTGATGAACCCTTCATCTCCACCCCTACGCGCGTCCCAGTATTTCACCCTGAACATGAACCACCGAATCTCCACCCACACCCACCGAATAATCATTCAAGTATTCGTCCAATTGCCATTGCTCCTAAAATAATGCCAGTTATGACACTAATTCCTATGGGACAACAAAGTCCGGGTGGACCGTTCCTTTACATGCCTTCAATGTTGAGACCACACACGACATCAAGTCAACCACAGGATTCTTACCGTATGTTTCCTTCATTACTTTTACCCATTGGATCTGGACCCCAAATACCCACTTCAGGGTATCAAGGAGACATAGCCAAGGGTCAAAGTTCTCCAACTACTACTGGACGAAATGGAAGTGCAGCAGCTACTCCAGAAAGACGTCGAACTTATTGTTGCTTGCGTGAAGGGTGTGGGAAGACTTACTACAAGTCTTCTCATTTGAAAGCTCATGAAAGAACTCATACAGGTGAGAGTTCGATTTAATCTCACAATACCCCGTCTCACCATACCCCAACGAAGGCTGGACTTTTTATTTATTTTCAATTTTTATTATTATTTCAGGAGAGAAGCCCTTTGCGTGCACCTGGGATGACTGTGGGCGTCGTTTTTCTCGCTCAGATGAATTATCACGTCATCGTCGCACTCACACTGGAGAGAAGCGTTTTGCCTGTACCTCATGTGGGCGTCGATTTCTTCGCTCTGATCATTTGGCCAAGCATAGCAAGCGCCATTTGAAAGAGCAAAAACGTGCCATCTCACGGTAAGTCTCAAACACATTGTAGCTGTTCGAAACGTTTTCGAATCCAAACAATTTTTCTTTTATTTTCTATAATATTTTTTTTTATATTTTTGCCAACAGAGAACCGACGATCGCTCCAGCCGCTTTTCGTTTCTTTCTTTCACCACAGGCCCCTACTATCATGAGCCACTAAGAAGAAAAGTGCAATGAATCGACTGTTTAACGCGCACTGCCGCGCCGTCTTCGTCCTATACCTGATTTCTTCGTGTGTGTCAGTCAACAATTTGTAGTCATGATTGTCGTAGTTTTGTTCTTTTTTTGTTCAGTCCTAACCCGGACTTTGTGTTGTAGGTTACCATGTAAAGCACTACTGTATCGTAAAAAGTGCCTTCAAATCTTTTACCTGTTCAATTCATTATTTCTGTTTTTTTTTCTTTTATTTAATTGAACCTCTAATTTAATGAGACGATGGCAAAGGGACCTTTAGTTAAGGAATAATTTAATTTACTTTAATGTTTGTTTGTTTGTGTTTTTATGAATAATATGAACACGCATTCCTATTTTTTTTCTCAAGTGTGTGACAAAAACTGGGCAAGGGGTCACCCATGCAGTTTTTGATACCTCTACCACGGTGTGTACGACGGTACAACTAAATAATTATTGTAAAATTATTTTGTAAATATTATACATAATGTTGTTGGCGATATATTCAAAATATGCAAATATTTATATCGAATAAAATCAAAATATATGGTGAATATACATTAGTATTTATTTGGCTCGATGAAATAGTTGAGTTTTTAAATTCGTTATCTTGATTTTTCTATCACAAAGTGTTTTTAACAATCTAGAGATGACGCAAATTGGTCACGAACTCAAGGAGTGTCACAGTCACGAGTGGACATCATTATATGAGGCATAGGAAAAATTATAATGTCAAATTGAATCACTTATCTTCAAGTTCTATCAATGGACAACCATTTCTGTTTTTGTTGACTAATTTGTTTTGTTAAAATTGGCTCTCGAACTCGTACCTTCACTTCAAGTTTTCCAATAGATTTTCTTCCTTCTAATATCTACAAAAGCAAATCAAAATTTAACAATGGAAAATTGGAACTGAATGAAATAATGAATATAAATCCAAAAACTGCTTACATCAAAGGCTTCATGTATTGTGCACTTGGTCTCCAGAGGTAAAAGTTTCGCTGTGGCTGTACCCATTAGTGTACTGGATCTCAAAAATCCTCTGCGACAAAAAATTAATCCTTTCAGTCCATACCAGAATCCACTTTATGAGCAACGAATAGGGAAGGATGAGGAGTCAGTCGTCATAAAACGCAAGACAAGGCAGGCAGGCACCATAAAACAAATATTAAAATTCGATGTAAGAATTTTATTCGGGATTGAATGATATCGAAAGAGAATAAGAAAATGAAGATTAATTGCACGCATATCATAAACAAATTGCATTGGAGAAATCTATGGAAATAAAGAGTTGATAATAAAAAAGATCTCAATATGTCCTGTCTCGTTATTTTCCTGGGAATATGATAAACTAACATAATCTGAATTAGAAATCTAAATCTTGGGGCTTTAATGCAAGGCTTCAACAACAACAAAAAGAAAGGATAAATTAAAAAGGAAAGGAAACAGAAAGTGGAAAAAGTGGAATGCAATATGAATCTTACCCTTTAGACCAAACTTCTAATTTAACACCGTGTCTATGAACAAATCTGTGAAAGTTTCTCGCTGATCGATTAATGCTGAGTTTATAGATGGAACCGTACTCGGCGTTATTTACAACAGCTGTCTTATTTATCTGAGCTTGCTCCGCCTAAGGAAAACATACAAAACAGTCAATTTAGTCAATGACATTTACATTTGGATAAACAATGGGAATTCGATAAACAGAAACAGTAAACACTTTACCGACGGGTATTGAAGTTCAACTTTGACGAAAGTATCCGAGGAGCTTCCGGCCTTGTAGTTAATACCCTTAAGAACGCTAACTTCTAAGTCGTCCTCTCCCAAATCCGAGTTACACCTTACGAAAACATAAATAGAAGATATGATGTGATAGATCATAACAAATGCCAGATAAAAATCATGTGGTGGAATTGTCTCTCTTACTCCGTAATGCTAAAAATTCTCGTTTCATAGTGATAAGATGGAAGGACGTCTCCCTTTCGAGCCGCAAGTCGCAATGTATCCAAGTCTCTCTTTGATTCTAAGGCCATATGCTCAAAACGATTCGCAGATCCAATGTCACCCATACTTTTGAAATGATCTCTTGTTCTCATACATGTCTGAATGAAAAGTAAATTGAAACAATAAGACCACGTACATTACATGACATTCGACAATTAGTATTTATCTCTTTAATTTTTAATAACTCTTACCCTCAGCTGTTCTTTCAAGTCCTCCTCCAGTTTAACAAAAACGTCAGCTGCACCCATGCTCGCTGGAATACAGTCCGATGCAGTTACAACTTCAAAGTCCTCAGACTCTAAGGCAGCTACTGATTCCGGTCCAGCTGGCAACTTTAAAACAATGATATATTAAAAACAAGCAAGTTAATTGGAATTCACCTAAAATTGTATATACTTACGGTGGCCATATCGACTGGAAGTCCAGACTGTGACACTTGAATCAATTTGTCAAATCCTTTGGCTGTTCTTAACAATTCTCTCGCTTGATTCAAATCTCCTCTCTGTTTAGCAGCCACAGCTGCACTTTTAAACTGTTTCTGTCTAGCCAAAATCACAGCTAATTGTTTCTCTTGCACAGTCAATTTTCCACCTGATTTGGTTCCTCCACGGACAATTGCAGGTCCAGCGGCACCGGCAGCGGCAGCAGGTTTCTCAGGGGAGACCACTGGTAAAGCAGCAGCCCCCGCAGCTGGTGCAAGTGAATCTTGGAGACTCGGAGATGGTGCAGTTACTTGTCCAGGAATGGGTGGAAATCCAGGTGGTGTTGGAAGTTCATCAAATGGAACAGGTTTGCCTTTTTTATGGACACTAATGGCATCATCATATTGTTTCACAATTCTCCCCATTCTCCTCGCTTTACTCGTATTTGAAGTTTCATTCGCTTTCTCAACTTCACTCTTATATTTTACTAAGCGTTGTTCCAAAGCTTGAAGGACGGTACGGGGTGGAGGAGGTGCTTTGAATAAATCTGAGGGTAAATCACTAACTAAATCAGGTTGATCGGCGGGTTCCATAATTGAAGGTTCGGCAACGGGTCTTTCTGCAGCTGGTGCTGGTTGACGAAGCATAGGTGCGGGTGGTGAAGCGACTCCAGGGGCAGAAGTTGTCACTTTTGGCCGAACTTGTGCTGAAGAGTCATCACGAACTGTTGCAGGTGCCGGTGCCGCAATACGTTTCTCGGGGTACACCATTGGTCCAGTGGAAGTGGAAGTTCTCGAGGCCACATTTGGCACTCCTGGCGCAAGAGAATCCTGGTGGCTCGGAGACGGTGTAATTACTTGCCCCGGAATGGCTGAAAAACCAGGAGGTGTTGGAAGTTCATCAAATGGTACAGGTCTCCCTTTTTTATGAGCACTAATGGCATCATCATATTGTTTCACAATTCTCCCCATTCTCCTTGCTTTACTCGTGTTTGACGATTCATTCGCTTTGTCAACTTCACTTTTATATTTTGCTAAGCGTTGTTCCAAGGCTTGAAGAACGGTGCGGGGCGGAGGAGGTGCTTTGAATAAATCTGCAGGTAAATTACTAACCAAATCTGGTTGGCCGTCCGATTTTTCTGGAACTGGTGAAGGAACTCCTTGGTCAGAAGTTGTCGCTTTTGGCCGAGGAGATGGGGGACTCATCACAGCTGCAGAGCTTGTCTTAACCGGGGACTGCTGTTGTGGAGGAGGTGGCCGTCTTGGTGGGGGTGCTGGGGTAGGTTCAAGAATCGGAGATGGTCCTACAAATGTAGGAGTTGGCTGAAGAACTTGCCCAGATGACCAGTTCGAAGGGGGTGACTGAACTGGTTGTGTACTTTCCACCGGTACGGCTTGCGGTTGTGGAGAACGTGACTGAGGCTTTCTGGGTGACGGTGAAGGGTCATCATCACGGATAAGAGCAAGAAGTTCATCTTCCAAATCATTGTCATCGTCTTCATCTATTGGAGCCGCGAAAATCCCTAACTGCAAGAATTATTAAAAGAAAACGATTAATAAAAGTTAGAACACAATTCTTCGTCCGATGTAATGAATTCATTCAAAAGTTTAGGTCAGTCATTTCTTTGACAACTTCCATTCATCATAAATCCGAATAATATTTCTATTCAACTCAGCCATTTCTTTCTTAAGCAAAAAGAGATTGAACAGCCCGGTCAGTGAAAACTTACGCAATTTTACCTAAAGTTTGAAAATTAATACTTGAAAACCCAAAACCAACCACGCCACGACCAACGACTATTTATAAGTAGTCAGTCACCACTTTTCGTTTCTTTCACTGACCTCTGCGGATCGCCCCTGCTCAATGTCAACACCTTGTCGCCGTCGCTGTTTCGATTGACAATTCAAAAAACGCTCTTAAATTTCATTGAATAATTAATTTTTAAAATTCTGTTTAAATTACCTTGGCCAATTCCTTGTCAATATCACCAGGCGTCTTCTTCGCCTCTTCAGGGGC
>JAQGCB010002797.1:0-10833 GCA_034698835.1 Protaphorura tricampata | reverse complement strand
GTAAATGCCGAAAAATATATGGGCTACCTTGTTTCTTACAGCTGTGACTTTTAGATAGCACCAAGAAAAGACATGACATGGAAAGAAAGTAAAGGGTTACACGTTACATGTGTAATACATAACATGAGTTTGATAAAAAAAAACGTGATGAAGCGTGGATTTCAATCCCAGCCTAGCAGGGAACCTTAAAATTGCCCTTTATAAGTGCGAATAATTGTGGACGAGATAGATTGAAAGAGAAGATGTGAATGTGAGCATAGTTGAGGTTTGGAATTTTTTTCTTCACTTTGGATCTCATCTCATCCTTATTCTTGGAACGATTGTTGTAATCCATGATGCAGTTGTAGTCTATATAAGTCAATGAGGGGCCGTGCGGGGATGCGGTGGTCTAGTGTCTAGTCAGTCAGTCACTAGTATCTTGAATGAAAATGAAAATGAAATGAAATGAAAATGATGTAACTTGATGATAAGAAAACAGATAGATGACATGAAAGAATTCGAGCAGAGCAGCACTCCTGCCATTTAATGAGATAATGCCGCACTTTTAATATAATTCCTTGAAACTGAGGACTAAAGGAGAAGGAGACGGAGATGGAGATTGAGACGAAGAAGAGATGATGGTGATGGTATCATCAAGGAAAAAGTACTTTGGCTGATTCTGATTCCCGCGTAGGGCTCGGCTGCTTCGTGGTAACAAATACAATGACGAGCAATTCAAACATAATTGGCACTCTACTTGGAATGTAATCGTAATCTTTTTTTTTTATTTCCATTGCCATTGCTTTTGCTCATGCACTCAAGTGTTTTATTTGCAAGTTCTATATTGTATTTCGCTATTTGTGACGAATGTATATTTTTTAGCTGGGCATCCGTTATTCTGGAGCAGTTCGACGTATAATGTCATTTTCCTATTCGGGTGATCAAATTGCCAAAAAAATGGCGGCCAAATTATCAGAATTCTTTGCGCAATATGGCGGAAAATAAATATATCTTTGAATTTGACCCAGCCGTAGATTATAACACACTTTAAAACATTGGCGCTTAAGAATCGAACCAAATATCTCAAAATTACCAGGTGAAATATTTTATTGACCTGAGCCGACCCGAAACAATATCTTTAGGGGGCGCTCGAGTAGTGCTGTGTAACAGAAGCAAAAACATTGCTTGCATTGACATGACTTGACTTGGCGTCCTCACTTGATGAGGGTAAAGGTGTAAAGTGTAATAATCTGTCTTCTCAGAATATAATGTGTTACAGCATTTCAGGGCAGGGCAGCATTGATGTGAATTTAAGACGGGACGGAGACGGTCTATTAATTTTGCCATCGTTTTGAATGTTGAATTGTTGAATAAAGCGACCAAGCGACGCTCACGCTTTGACGTTAACATTTTTTCATACCTACGTATATACTCCTTATATAAGCGATAAGCGTTTTCGATTTCGTTCCGAGTTTGCTTTGGTTTTCCGTTCAACAATGCAAACTCCAAACGCAGAGGAGAGGAGAGTGTTTTTGATCTGAATGAATAGATATATTTTGAAGAACACCTTGACTTAATTTTTTGAGAACGCTGCGCTGCGCTGGGCTGAGCTCTCAAGTCTCCTTTTGTCTTCTCCCGACTCGACTCATTGACTTGGTGGCTTCTCGACTTGATAAGAAGTAGAGTGATAGCTAGCTACGCAGTTAATTATAGTTTGCCCGCTGGCTCATAACAATGAATGAATTATTACCCCCTTCCATCCAACCAAACCTACGGAGTCTTTTCACACAGTCCCGTTCCCGTCTTAGGCGAGTCATTCTCAAAATTTATTTATTTGGGCCTATTTGGTGGTAAAATTGGGCCAGCGAGCGAAGCATAAGTTCAATTTTGCCGACTTGGCGAATTGTTTTAGAAAAAAATTGTACAAACTTTTCTCTCTTTTCAAAAAATTCTGTCATTCGGCCATTTTCGTAGACGAGAGTTCGATTTCTCGGTTAGGCAACGGAAATTGAATGCTGTAATGGTTTCACTGCAGTTTTTTCAATGCCAAGTTTATTTTTTCTATGCAAAACGTAAAACTTTTCTAGAAAAAGGACTAAAAATCCAAGCCTTACTGGGAAAAATAAAACGAATAATATAATATATATAAAAATAATACGAGACATTTTAGCCCAAGCGGCCTGTTGAACCCAAAATTGACTCCAGATAGAACCGCTACTGTTATTAGACAATAATGTGAAACACAAAACTACGCAATATCAGACACTAACTACTTCAGTTGTTTGTTGTTTAAGTTGAACAGAGCACTTGGTTTGATAACGATAAGGAGAGTAGTTTAAAAAGGATAAGGAGTAATACATAAATAACTGGCCCTCACGATGTCGATGTAATGTAATGGAAAAGCAATTGATCGGAACGAAGGAGATTTTGAGCCATTCTCGCATTCTATTGTTGTGAGAAGCAAGGAATTCAAGGGAGAGCCTTAGCCACAGTCAAGTCAGCCCAAGTCAAGTCAAGTTGCTTAAGCCATTAGGATAGGAATGGATGTAATGTAATGTAGAATTGTGGAGTGGATTGAGGGAGGCGTGGCAAGCACGGTAATAATTCAACAAAGCTTTTATTGTTTCGGAGGATTTGGTTTAAAAAAATAATAACTTGCGAACAGAACAGCCTCGTCCTTAATTTTTTTGTGGGTGTCCTGTCCTAAAGTCATAAAATGAATTTGAAGTGTTTTTGAGCACGCGTTTCTTCGGGCAAGGCGGAAATTATTTAAATTTTAGTGTTTTTTATTATTTACACATGAGGAAATTACTTGTTCGACAAGAAACAAGCTGAAAATACACAAAAATCTCAAATAAATTGTAGTCTGCGATTTCGACCCTACGAAATTTTTGAAACCACTTGAATTTTGAGACTATTTTCCTTGCCAATTCGAAAGGAGACTGACTCCTCCTGAGAATTAATTAGCCCAACGAGATGAATATGAAACAAAGCAGATGGACACATAGACAGGGTTATGATGAGTTCGTCTCTCATCTCAAGTGCTTGCTTGCATGCGTTTGTTTATAATGAGAACCCCTACCTGATCATTTTGAAACAGATTGGTTCTTTGAAATAATTGCCTATTACGTTCAGTAGGATCTCGTGTTGATGATTACATACTGTAGATAGGTGGGTGCGCCATGCCAGGCTATCCAAGTCTGGCCTGGCATAGCACCGGCTACTGAATTTCTGTAAGGAGCTTGACCCCTTTGTCCAAATTTGCATAAAAGTAAAGTACTAACGACTAACGACTTGTTCCTTCGCGTCCTACCGTTCATTCGTTCGCGTTCTTCAAAATCCATCCATGATACGAATTTAATGGAGGTGTATTGTTTACAATACAAATGGGACGATTATGGATATGATTGAGTCTTGAAGTACGAGCGGTGCGGTGGTCGATATGATACGCTGTACGACTGTACGGGTCTGATTCTGATTCTGCTTCTGCTGTCTGAGGTCGTGATGTGGTACTCACTCAGCAGGAGGGCAGTTTGAAAAATAATTCATTGCGCGGGAGAACTCAACAGTAGTTGAGAGTGATGTTTGTCCTGGCAGTTCTTCAAAACGTTGTTTTTTATATTGCATAAGTTACACAATATAAATTATTGTTTGGGATTATGTACGTGTCACAGGTAGGCAATAAATAGAACCAGTTAGTCGGTCAGGGTAGTCAGGTCAGGAGGTCAAATCAGTACAGGTTTCGGTCACGTTTCAGTATGACGCCATCTTGATTGGCAGTTCAAATCTGGCCAAAATTTTGTCTTTCTCTAGTGGCTCCGCACACTTCCCTATGTCATATAGAACGGAAGCCTATACTTTGCGTAAAATGCACGCGCGGATATTTGGCCATCTTACGGGGAAATTGAATTAGTCAGATAACAAAAACCATAGAAATCCTGATTGGACATTTCCCCTACTACATATTAACCATTTTCACAAGGTAGTCAGTCGAAGTCGAAAGTGGAAACTAAAATGTAACTGATCCCCTTTGTTTCCTTCCTTTCCAAGTTGACATTTGAAGTACATGTCTGCCTGTCTGTCTTCTGTTTGAGTATTATGGCTTCTTGTATTGAGCAAAATACAGTAAGCTTGGAATTGGAACTGTTTGATGTCATTCGATTCCTTTTTTTTTCTTTATTGCATTCTTTTGATTTGACTTCTGATACGCTATGCTACTCCACTACTTTACTTTACTACTTTGACGTGACATTGGCCCAAGCCTTGGCTTCACAGTCACACCAGTATTCCTTCGTACTTTACTACTGTTCCCCAAAAATGTAATGATTTAGCGAAACGAAATGGATTCATTGCAATTGTAAGGCAGGGAATAATGTGACGAGGATTTATGGCCAAACATGGAAACATACGTACATACATTCTTGTTCTGTGCTGCTGCTGCGGTGAAATAAATTCTTTGAATTATTTTGTGATGATGAGGAATGAATGAGTGTGACTGTGATGATCAAGACAGTCAAAATCTCAAGAGCACCGTATTTGTTTGAGTAATTTCAAATTGTTGGATAACGAAGTGTCAAAGTGGCCTTTAAACTTGATGGGTTCTACTGTATTTAATCAAATGCCGTTTTGGGTGAAGGAAATTCGAGTTGGAATGGCTGGCATATGTCTTAATGCAGCATTGTGTCAAAATGTAGTCCATTTTGGTCGGATACTTGACATTTGACCTCGGACCATTGATTTACGATAGGGACAGCGATGAAGAAAATTAAAATCGGTATTCTTAGGCAGAACATATGGTTCGTCATTTTATTTCACTCGAAATTTCTTCAACAGGAAATTAGAAAAGATCTGTTCAGTCTGAAGCTAAAAAAATGCGTGACGGTAATCGAAACTCTGTTGACCCAGTGAAGACTGCGTTGTTGTTTACATCTAATTTAGTCCTCTGATAAATTCCAGATGTTTAACAATTAAAATCTAAATCTCTACCTATGTATTCAATTGTTCACCACTGTCTTTTTTTTCTGTGGCATTGTTGGACACTTCTGGTGTATCTCCGGGTGTAGAATTGTGCTGAGGTCACGCAAACGGATATAAAGTGAATCGTGCGTACATTTGTAGTTGAAATTGCATTACAACGCAATAGAATTCCAATGGAATGTCTTGTGTTATGTTACAATTCCAATTTAAGATGGACAACAAAATACGCAAAACGCAACGTTTAAATGTTTACGTACATATGTACTTGTCTTTTTGCACGCTTGATTGAATTCTTCCCTCAAGAAAAACAAAGAAGAATACCATTTGGGCGTGGGAGGTTGCATGGCGTTTGCCAAAGTCCATGAAAATTAAAATTACTTCACATTCACAGCCATGTGGAACTTTTCTTGTGCTTTGCGTTGCTTTTGCTTTGTTCTCATGCGTGCGATCGCGCGGCCATGCTAAAACGAAGCGCTATTCTTAGCTCAAATGAATTTGTTCGTAATAACAGGTTTGTGGTCTTTGAATAGTCCATAAATGATCATCCCTGTCATTAGCCTACTGTCGTCTCACATACCGCTGCGCTGTTGCTGAGAAATACTACATAAAACCGTGTCTCTATCATTATTCCATGGCAAAATCTACAGACTCGGTCGGACCAACGAAAATCTTTGCAGTTGAGCTCAGGTGTGAAAAATTGAGGAAGCATGTATCTCAAAAACTATACAAAAATTAGCGAAAAAAAAATTGGAAGATTTGCTTGCCAAAGAAAAATATTAACTTAAAGCTGATTTTCACCCAAACTTGGAAGTTTTTTCGTCCGAGACTCTGAGCACTTTAAAAATTCTACGACTGGGAGCAAAATTCCATTATAATTCCATGAGGTCTGATTTCGACTCCTCACATTACAAATTACAATTACAATTAGTAGGCATTCCATTTCATGTCCTCAGAAAAAAATCTAATTACCTACACATTTTCATTCGTCGCATGGATCTAACACTGCACAGCATCAAGATGACAAAAGATTATTCAGTTCAGTTCAGTTCAGTTCAGGCTCTAAGATTAGCAAGCATTACCCTGTCTTCCTCGTGAATCTTTCACTTTTATCTTCATCACACATTACACTTACGACTTACACTGCATGCATTTGTCCGCAGCAGAGTGCTTTCAAATGTAAAATGCAAACGTTTTTGTCTGGAAGGCATCAAATAGTATAAAAGATAGATTGAGATTAGTTCCTTCCTTCGTGAAAAGAATCCGCATCGGCACAAGGCATAAACGATACACCCTGAGCGCTGCACATCCCAATTTTACAAGGGAGCGATTTCAAGTGTAAAAATCAGATAAGCTTTTTTCCGTGGTTCAGCTGTTTCTATTTTCCATACACCTAAGATTTATCCCGATTTCTAGTTTAGGTTTCAGAGTATGCCTGCCTGGAAACTCATTTTTTGCAAAGAATTTTTAGCAGTCATCCAAAATTTTGGGCTGGCGGAAAATCAGGGATGGAAATCTGATATGATTTTAATGAGTCTATTTAAATGAGATATAATTTTCACTTGAAGAATGCTTTCCTCGTCACTATAAATTTCCTATTATCTTCTCTTCTCCAAATCTTTTGTCCGTGTCCTCTACCCCGCAAGGTATGCTGCCACAGTTTAATACATTAATTTTTTTTCTACACATTTTGTATTAAAATTAGACCAAACTAGAACCAAATGAGATTATAAATAGATGCGGATGCGGCAGGCAACGGCAACGGCAACTTTTACATGTATATACTTGCGTGGGTCACACTTTCACCACTCTGCGAATCTGTGATGAGATTTTGGTGTCCTCGGCATGCCTTACTAGCCAGTAGCCAGACGATCAAAACCAAACGCCGATTTTTTTCCCCCATCGCATCGTTCCTTCCCCACAATATTTTGATTAATCAAAGGGGAAAGAAATTGGGTGATCCGCTTTAATTTCCTCCGGCCATCGGCCATACACAATACAATACACAATACACAAGAAAACTTCCAAACCAAATTTTTAAAAGCCACCGTCTAGCCTGTACGTACATGTTAATTTTTTTATAACAACCTAACCTGGTCGACTACATTTTTTTTTGCTCCTTTCTTTGGAATCTCGTGCCTCGGTCGTGACTTGCCTCTTATTTTCCTTTTTCCCTTTGCCTCGAAATGGAATGAAAATACTAAATGAAGCACTTGATTGATTACTCAGTCATTTTAATCTCGGGATATACAAGAGTAAGTACGTACGGTCGGTGGTGTGAGGAACACAATGAGAGTCACTGATTAGAATTAGAATTTGAATACATTACGTACATACGTACGTGTACGTATACGGCGGCAACATCACGGCTTTAATTTTTTGGAGTCCTTCTACTTCATTTTTTTTCATCCGTTCCGTCCTTGTTTAGTCACCCAAGCGAACAAGGCAAATAAATGGGAAAAACGAAGGAAGTACGTAGAAGTAAGAAGTAGGAGCTGACGAGTAATTAAAAAAGGATCGAGAAGTGAGTGATCGAGTTTGTCGTAACCGTTTAAGGAATTTTTATTCTGATAAAACTATCCCTTTCATTTTCATTTTATCCGAGGTGAGATGATGACGCTTTTGCTTTTTGGTGTATGTATGTGATGTGCCGGCTCGACTGAAACTGTCTACTAAAATATTGTAGAAATTATCAGGAACATGTGTAAATTTTACAGTTGACTTTTTGCCGTAGACGTAGAATGAATAAAAATTGCTCTATATTTGAAAGTATAAAAAAACGATGAGCTTATCCTAAAAACGTACAACTTTCTATCAAATATTTTCCCCGTTAAATAAACTCTCCAGAAAAAATTGCAGATTATATGCCTGAGCTCAAAAGCAGGGTTCGATTAAGGGAAACATTCGGTATAAAGTTAAGTTGAAGAAATTGTAAGTGTAATGGGTCAATAGATGAATATGACGAAAAGAGGAATGAAAAATTTGGAAGATGAGAATATTTTGTGTTGACGTTTGTTGAGTAAATTGTTAAATTCAACAAGACTCATGAGCCATGACATGACTCTGTCTAAAAAATCCATTGACTCTTATTCTTACACACCAGGTAATCTTTCCAGTTTAGCATTTTAACTTTAACCCAATCAATAGAAACATTTCTTGGGGTTTCCACGAACTAGAAAAAAAAACATACATGTACGCAATTTCTACGTAATTGCTGAACAGGTACTCAACCACAATGTTTACACTTTGCACAAAATAAATGCCAAAGAAATTCCCGAATGGTCATATTATGATAATTTGCACACGCATTATTGTGTGTTTAAACTTTCCTTCCACATTTGCGGTGAGCACATACATTATCGCCATATTATGTGAAATTTTAGTATGTATAATAATAATAGCGTTAGCATACCAAACCGGCTATTCCTTTTCAATACAAAAAAATCATCTAAATAATATTTACATTTACACGGATCTGACAATTTCAATTTATTTATCTTTAATTTTTTGCAAATTTTCTCACATCACTTGAGCGAATCGCGTCATAACGCGCGTTTAGCGTGAGAATTCCAAAGTACGAGAGAGTTTGCGCATTTATGATCAACATGCATTGCATATTTTGCTTACACGTACACATACACATGCGCAGGCGAAATTTCTCCGAAAGTGAACCCATAAATCCATACAGGGTACGGAAACCTATTTTCTTTCGAAATCGTATTGAAAATTGACGGACCAAGAATAAAAATTCCGCAGAAATTCTCTTCTTTGAAGAGGTTCAAAAGCAGAACATGGACTTAAAAAATCTGATTGTTCCTTTTTAAATTCAAAGAAGTCCCCAATGGAGCCTTATAAGGTTTGAATAAAAAAAATCATCATCTTTTTGATGTACCATCTTTTGATGTCAACTTGGACTTACGAATACGAACTCGCACAAAGTGTTGAAGTCAGGCAGTAAATGAACATGTATGTTATGTTATGTATGCGATGCGTGGTGTAGAAAAAAAAAGTGGTAAAAGTCAGCCCTAAAGCTTTTAATCCCTTAAAAAGCTTACAATACAATAACACTAACAATCTATCGCTGTGACTCGGACAGGACTCCTCACTACTAACTCATAAATAATAATGTTGTAAGATAACACTACAAGTACATGAACTCCTTTCCACACCTTTTTGGCTCAAATCGTACTGTATTAACTTATGAGAAGCTGACTTGAATATTTTTCAATCTCATCTCTCCACATGAATCCGACCGTCCGTCGCGTCCGAACATGCACTGTGCACTCTGCACCCCAAAAAGAAGTCAGTCATTTTAAAATGGAAAGGAATTTAATCTCAATCACAATAAATAATGGTAATAATAAAATACCGTACTATTTAGTACAGAAGTTGTTGACTCGCTACTCGGTCATTCAGATTCTTCGAATTTTAAATAATATCAACCAACCAGCCTTGCCTTGAATTCATCATCATTATTTGACTGACTGTACTCCCTTACGCAAAAATTATTTCTTGTACTTATTTTGAATACAATGCATCATAAGAAATAATTACTGTATGATGTTTACCAGCTCAGCTCAGCGCAGCGTACAAAAAAATTTCAACCAAAAATTTTATTTCGTAACTCATTGTTCCTTGGAAGTGGAAGTATAAGAAGAATGCGAATCCATCGCATCCCTTGAAAATTATGAAAACCATTATTGTTGGTAGGCCAGGCCAGTACGGTTAGTTAAATGTGTTATAGTTTTTAAGAGGCTTTGAAAAGTCAATTTTTGCGTAATGTGTGTTGTGTGTGTTGTAGATGGTTGAAGAAATAAAAAAAAATAGAATGGATATTGTCCCCCATTGTGTTCCCGACATAATAAATGGAGTGAATACCCACACAATGCGATGAAGAATTATATGACTGCTGCTGCTGACTTTTGCATGTGCGAATAAAAAATAAAATATGTAATCGTAGTAAGTAACAGTAACCAGAGCAAGGAGCAGCCAAGCCAGCTAGTTAGTCCAGTCTTTTTTTTTTACAGTATTTATTATTCAATTTCAATTCATTCACTCAGTCGAGTGCAACGAGTATATTGCATACGTACAATCTCTTATCAAATGTGTAACGTTGATGGACCAATAATATTTCGCAAACAATCAAAAAATAAGACTACTATAAAGAAAAGGATGAATTGACAAGAGGTTAATCAGCGTCTCATACATTCAATGTTACAAATTCCATTCAGTGTAGAATTCTCAATGGAATTCATCTATTGTTTAGGGTCGTATTCAGTTGTCTCATTTACCGTTGAATATTTCCAACCGAAGCGGTTACTGGATGTCTATTAGAAATATTCAAATTAATTGAGATGTCTACATTTTTGTTTTTAGGAAAGGGCACCTATAGTAGCAGGAAAAAACTATGGTACATATAAAATGCAATGTCGCTAAGACAAACGCGAAATGGATGTTTATTGTTTAAAACGCAGAAGAGACGATTTAGATGGATATTTAGAAAATGGAAGGTTCAACTTGAAAAAAATGGCCATTATTAGTGAATTTAGTTTGAATGAGAGCTAACGAGCTCAATATATTTTTTTTTGTATGAAATAAGTTTCAAAAAAAAACATTCTTGAGAAAATGGTTAAGTTTGTGGCTGGAATTTGGATTCTGGTTATCCTTTTAATTTCTCCAGTTACAATGGGACAAGATACGACAAAAAATGTAAGTGCCCGAAATTGATTGCCTGAACTGCGTGTTTGGTAAGCAAAATTATTCAAAATATTTCTAAGTCCTCTTTGTTTCCAGGCTATCTACAACGGTTGTGGTGTAATGAAGCATTGCTTTGGACGACCAGTGGCTGGAAACGGTTGTGCAAAAAATGGGAATGGGACC
>JAQGCB010002796.1:0-10834 GCA_034698835.1 Protaphorura tricampata | reverse complement strand
TCCACAGGTTAGGGGTTTTTATTCAAATTTAATTTTAATTCCATTTTTACGTGTTTCTGAAACATTCTGACCATTTTTTCCTGAAATTCCAGGGAATCTTGGAATCCTCAATCAAAATCACAAATGAACCTCCGACCGGAATGTTGGCAAATTTGCACAAAGCCTTGGACAATTTCAGTCAAGAGTCTTTGGAAACTTGTTCCAAAGAATTGGAATTCAAAGCAGTTTTATTCTCACTTTGTTATTTCCATGCAGTCGTGGCTGAGAGACGAAAGTTTGGGACTCAAGGATGGAATCGATCTTATCCATTCAATACTGGTGACCTCACAATCAGTGTCAACGTTTTGTTCAATTATTTGGAAGCAAATAGCAAAGTTCCATGGGAGGATTTGAGATATTTGTTTGGTGAAATCATGTACGGTGGACATATTACTGATGATTGGGATCGTCGGCTGTGTCGAACTTATTTGGAGGAGTTTATGCAGCAGGAATTGGTATGTTGTCGTTTGTCGTTGTGAAAAAATATACAGGGTGGTTCATGTACTCCCGTTGGTACTAAAATTGCATTACTAAATTCTTTAAAAAAAATTATGATTTCATAGTTGGACGGTGAGATTAATTATGCACCAGGATTCCCAGCCCCACCCAGCACGGATTATTTGGGATATCATCAGTACATTGATGAGGCATTGCCGTCTGAGTCTCCAATTTTGTATGGACTTCATCCCAACGCTGAAATTGGGTTCCTCACGGCAACTTCAGGTACATGGTCACAGTCACAGCCTTAAGGTGCCTTATCTCTCCAATTTGGCCTACGAATATTTATGACAATTTCTATTCGTTTTTATTTTAGAAACTCTGTTCAAAACCATATTTGAGTTACAACCCAGAGATGCGGGTGCTGGAGCTGGTCAGACTATTACAAAGGAGGAGAAGGTTAATTTTTAATTGAATATTTCGATTAATTGGAAAAATGGATCGTTTCCTAAATTTGAGTCACTTTACAGGTGAAACAAATTTTGGACGACATTGTGGACAAATTACCGGATCCATTCAACATGGCAGAAATCCATGGAAGAGCTGAGGATAAAACACCTTACGTAATTGTCGCTCTTCAGGAATGTGAGCGAATGAATATGTTGACTGTTGAAATGAGACGATCTCTTCGGGAACTGGATTTGGGATTGAAGGTATACATTTTTTTCCAGTAAAATATATGCAGATTTTTAAGAGCAATTTTGATGTTAATTTAATCCACTATTAGGGAGAATTGACGATCACTCCAGACATGGAGGATTTAGCTAACGCCCTATTTTTGGATCAAGTCCCACCTGCTTGGACTAAACGTGCGTACCCTTCAACTTTGGGTCTTGGTTCCTGGTATGCGGATTTACTCTTGAGAGCTCGGGATTTGGAAACTTGGTAAAAATAATTTTTAAATATAAAGTACATTACGTTACAGGGTGGACCAATAAAAACGCACACCTCTTTTATCTCTTTTCCAAATTCTTACCGGATATTTTTTTTTCATTCAGGTCAACGGACTTCTTTCTCCCACCTGCGGTTTGGCTTGCAGGTTTCTTTAACCCTCAATCATTTTTGACTGCCATCATGCAAAGTACTGCACGAAAACAAGAGCTTCCGCTAGACAAAATGTGTCTTCAATGCGACGTGACGAAGAAAACTAGAGAGGAATTTTCGTGAGTTCATTTATCCTTAAAACAAGATTTTTTTTTCTACAAAAATGTTCCCAGAGTTTGCTTTATTAGAATTTTCCCGTGAAAGTTTTGTAATCAAAATCACACATCAAAAAAATTATTATTATTTTTTAGAGCCGCTCCTCGTGATGGTGCTTGTGTGCATGGACTTTACATGGAAGGAGCCCGTTGGGACATTATCACGGGTTCAATTGCAGAATCAAAATTGAAGGACTTGTATCCCCCTATGCCTGTCGTTTACTTGAAGGCTATCACTCAAGACAAACAAGACGCCCGGAACATGTTAGAATGTCCGGTCTATAAAACTAGGATGAGGTAATTTTAATTTTTCAGTTGTTTGAAGTTAGAATGTTCGATAAGAACCAAATATTGTACGATAAATAATGGCTAATCTCAATTTTATTTATTTTTTCAGGGGACCTACATATGTTTGGACATTTAATTTAAGGACACGAGAGAAACCATCCAAATGGATTCTTGGTGGAGTAGCTGTTCTACTCCAAGTTTAAAAAAACTTAAGGAAACTTTTTTGACGATATTTTTAAGGTGCTAATTTGCTGATACAAAATTTACAGTGTGGTGCTAGCCAGTGAATGAAAATTGTAACAATCACAAATAAAAAAAAATGAAACGATTAGTACCTTACCTCATGTTTTTACACACCCACGTTTTGATTAATTGATTTGTATAAAGGCAAACAGATTTTAGTTGCAATTTTTTAATTTTGTGTAGATATTTCTTCGATACTCTTCTGAAATCTACCTATCTGGTATCGTGGTATCCCATGTGTATCTGTGAATTGCTTGCCTATCTTTTACCGATTTTTGGATTTTTTGTGTAGCTGATCGTTCATGTTTTATTTTTTAGAATGTGTGCATCAAAATCCCCGAATGATCTAGTCAAAAGCAAGTAACGAGAAATTAAGATAATTTTTTATAACGAAAATTTCCATAGTGTGACCCTGAGCGTTTCTTGTCAGAAGACATTCGTGTGATGTCATTTGATTTCTTATGATAGGAAATTCTGCACGCGACTAAAATTAATTGTTTTTCTCAGGACACGCTAAGAAGTCAAACTCAAAACGTGAAAGCTTCATGTCAACAAGTTACAAGCAAAAAATCTTAAACCCACTTCTTTAATAAACTTGTAGTTTTGGTTTTTTATTAAATTCAAAGTAGTAATGTAGGTAACAAATACAAGTAACGTAACACGTGTAGTGATTATAATATAATAAGGAAAATCCACAACTTCCAAAAATCCCAACTTAGTAAACCCGTCTAGGACTCATAAAATGATGTGAGATGCGTAGTGGTTATTCCCAACGAGTGATTTTTTTCTTCTCTCATAAAAAACATGGACAGCTTTGAGAGCAAATGCACTTGTAATTACTTTTCCTTCACGGTACATTAAATTAGCTGCAATCCCAATCCCTTTACCCCAGAATGATGATGTAGAATTTTTTGATGACGACGATCCATTTCCATCCCATGATCCATCTGATTTTTGAAGATTTTTTAACATTGTAAATTCTTCACACAAACGATTCCTAGCTTTAGCTGTTTGTAGAAGTCCCATGGATTCAAATGCTAAAATCCTCATGGATGCATCGAGTGGGTGCTCTGTCGTGGGCTCACCAATTCTTTCTTCAAGTCTTTGAATGAGTAAACTTGAAAATTTATGCTGGACAACCGGTGGGCAATTAGCAATTGTAGCAGAGAGAAAGTAAAGGAAAGCATCTGGTGAGCATGTCTTGGAATTTTCAATTTTTAAATATGATTTTGACTCTAATGCTTCATATAAAAAATCTTCCGTTGAATCACTGTGAAGCCCAACTTGATACAAAAGTCTCATTACGTTCACACTTGTGATTGGATCCAATGATGAACTCTGATCTTCCTGAATTCTTCCGATCACCAATTTTGCCAAATATTTTGCAGCATGTTTGGTTAAAATCTTTTCTTTCATTAGTACCCAAGTCACAAGGGCACCGCTGCTCACGTCACGCTCTAAAATCTCTTGAATCCCAGTGAAACTGAACGGTGCAATTTTGAGAAGGATACGAATTAATTTTCTTAATGATTGTAGTACACCTTTGCTAACATTTTCTAAATCTGATAAGAGTTCTAGGCATAGAATTGAAGCGTAGAGTTCTTTTGGAGTATTCGTGTTGTTCGTGTCACACGTGTTTTCACAATTATTGTCTTTCTCATTCTTGACCTCAGCAGTAGCAGAATCATTCGTTGAAGGAAGGATTTTTGTTGTCGTGGAGGACCAAATGTCCTCTAGGAACTCTAGACCTTTGTTAATTGTTTCTGGTATGGTGAAATAATTTCCTGGGAAAAATTTAGGGTTTGATTGCTTCATGTATGCGTAGTATTGTACAGGTAGATTTTGAATGGACTTGGTTGCGGCTTTCCATATGAGTGTGTCCATTGTGGTTTGGTTTCACTGCAAATTTTGAAAAATATATGACGTACATTTTTACGGATTTTAGTTAAGTGGCTATGCCTTTAGTATTTTCCGGGAATTTGAACATCAAAAAGCGTATAATTTGGAGGATACTTTTTTAAAACCACCAATTTTTTGAAAACTGACTTGTGATTTAGTTCAGAAAAATACTCACCTTGTTTTATTTTCTTTCCAGATAAAATGAGGAACTTTTTGAGTTACTTTGCGTATGATATTGTGGAAATTGATACTGAATCACACCAAAAAGCCAAACAGCCCGTTGCTCTTATAGAAAAGCACTGGCTGATAAACTTTGGATGAAACTGTGGTGATGACTTCCACTTCCACTTGCTTCAACAGTGAACAGACTAGATGTAAACCTACCTAGGACATCCATTCATATTTATTAGTTTTACTCGGAAGTAGACAACAAGGGAATACAGGAGTATTACGTGTACGTGACGTTTTACGTGAGAATATATTTTGTGTTATTCCCCATTCTTAGTTAAGTAGTTAGTTGGGGTTAACCTTTGGGTGCTGCTCCAAGAGCATCATGAGGATGAGCATGAGCAACTTAAAGTAGAAAATTGCAAATCCTGGGATTCTACGGAAAAACCATTTTTTTTACAGACTGAATTAATTTTATGGACTACATCCTTCTTCCCATCTATTGTATTGTATTCAACCTACCCTAACAAAAAAAAATTAGAAGAGTTGAACTTTCATATGTATTATGTATTCGTAGTTTGTATTCTTATCTGAAGTGTGAGTGTGAGTGTGATTGGGACTGCCTGCTTGCTAGTTTAATGGCTATTTGCCAGGTAAACAGGTAGACGGGTTTACACATTAACTGCTAACTGTTACCAATTAACCTTAATTGACTGCTGTTGACTATGAGTTGCCTCAATGCGCGAGAAGAAATACATACCGAGTCATAAGCTTAATACATTTTAATTTTTAAAACTGTTCGTATTTTAGAATTTTTAGAAGCTTCATAATTTCGTAAATGTTTCCTTTAACATAAGGCTAATGGGCAATAATGGAAGAATGGTAATTCTAAATTGTTACTTCGTCAATTGAGCAAAGTTCATCATTTCTAAAAATCAGAATACAATTTTGAATAAAATATATGGTTAGTCCGATACACGACAAGTACGACATAACACAAATTCTTCATATTCATTACAAACTAATGTACCCATTTATTTTCTCCGAAATGTTGTTTACTCATGCTATCCGGAGAATGTCTATTACTGTGAGCTTTTTCAAAGTACCAGCTCGTACCAGTATAGTGAATTTTTAGCAATTAAAATTCAATTTGGCACATAGGACAGTTCTTAGCATTCGTGTGTAAAAATACAAGTGTATTAATTTGTATTTTTGCCGAATAAGGCACAACATGGAATTTTTCACACTTACAATTAATTTACGTCGAGTTTGTTTTGAAAGAATCTGTGTACGTACATAGCCCACTTGCGACAAGGCTTTACCTGGTTTTTATTGCACTGTATTTTGTTATATCCAGACATTATGGAAATAACATAACCAGATGCGTAAATAAGATGCAAAACAACAACATGTGATTCCTCCATTGATTATGGTGTGGTGTCTGATGTTAAGAATAATAGAATTGCAGACGAAGTTGTAAATTGGAGAGAGTAAAAGGTCAAGGTAAGTGTTCATGAACCAAATTTTCTGTCAACAAAGTAATGCTAATTTGTGGAATATTTTACGAGGAAATTCATTCAATATTTCCATTACGATTTTACAACGTTATTTACCCCAAAATTAAAAAAATACATATTTGGGGAAAACACACATTCTGTAGATGAATTTTAATAATTGTCGGTTGCTCTTGCTGCCTCTCCGTGATGGGTAGTTTCCTCATAGGAAAGACACAGGGTGTGTTAAGTATGGTATTAGAACTGTATCCTGGGCGTATTCAATTAGTATTGTTTCCTTAAGGTGACCTTCCAGTATAGGTCAAATTGAAAGTGCCAATTTTCTTAATAAAAATACACGAATGGGAGCATTTCTTTTTAAACTACGCAAGCATTTCTTACCGTCTAATGATCATTTCTGAATTACCCATCTTTAGATCAATTACAAATGATAGCCAATTTTGCACGTGCTGGGCGTGTAGCCAATGATGCTATCAAATTCGTGCGTATTTTATTAATCCATGTTTCAACACTCAATTTCACAATTTGAACACAAAATTAATGGTCATTTTGTACACGTGTGAATATGTAATATTTTATTCTTCCAATTTCCCTCAAACATCCATGGATAGTTCTCATGAAAGTTGAGTTTTTAAAAAGATCTAATCACGAAGACTACGCACAGATTGTCCACAAGAGCAAAGGAAATTGGAGACAGGAAAAACCGTGTGAATTGGGAAGTAAGTAAATTGAAGACAGCAAGAACGGAAGAGGAAATTTTGTGTGCCTCGTGTGGATTGATTAATTAAAGTATGTATATGAAACACGCTAGACGCGCACGAGCAATTCAATGCTCAAGAACTGTTTTTTTCTAATTAAGAGGAAGAAATTCCCTGGCCAGTATTACGCGTCCGAACGAACTTTAGTTTTGGATGAAATCAAAAGTCAATATTTCCAAAAATTAGTTCAGGAATCCCTCGACATGCTAGAATTTTGGTATATGACATTTGGAATTATTGCCTGGAATCGATTGAAACTGTATATATTGAAAGGGTTATACCTTTTAAATATCCTTATAGTTAATTAAATATGAATGAGGCCTCATTAGGAGATATGGAATCCAGGACGACTATAATACATTTTCATTCAAAAACATTATTCAGAGTCAGAAATTCTTAAGAACATGAAGGCTGATTTTGGATCAAATACAAAACTCGTTTCTCACTCACGCTCTTTCTCATTCCCCACAGGAGTCTTCTCAAATTAATTACTTGAATCACAACGCACTTGCCTCGTGTGCCTCGTGCCATTTCTGTGGAGGAAAATATTAATGAAATTCTACACTCCTATCGTCCTATCTGCACACGCACTTCTCATTGCATATCATACACTACAGTAGTTGTCCATTTTTATTAAATGTGAACTTGGATAACTGGGATGATAATTATACTAGGTATTACAAATTCACCTAACTATACAATTACGCTGTATCGACCGTTGAATTTTTCAGACCAATCTTACACAGGCTACTCTGCAAGATGCATATCTCAGTTTTTTTTGGCAACATCAGAATTCGACTGGAGAGAGTTGTGGTTAGAAGATTATGGATCACCCTGTACAAATGCATACATAATAGACTTCACTATTATCGAAAGACCTGAACCCCGATGTCACATACATACATACCACACTCACTGGTCAATTACAATACAACTGATCAGAATTCACCGGGTCTTGGCACAATGAAATTGGCATGGCATTGTGCAATGAATGTGAAATTGGCAATGTGCAAACTTGCCAAATTGGCACAATAATCGTCAAGCATTCTGGACTGACATTCCGTCGCAGTGACTGGTTTCTTAAAAGTATGAGCTTATAGACTTGTAAGTTTAGTTTCGTTCCGAGGATTTAACACATACAATTTTCTTCTAGCACAAACCAATCCATTATACATCTTACGATTTGCATTGTCAATTGGGAAAACGACATGGTTTATCCGAAAATCATATTTATATTTCTAATCATTGCAGGTATTTAATCGTTCTTATATTTTTAGTTTTAATGTTACACGAGATGAAGCGGAGGAATTGATATGAGTAATCTAGAGAGAATTTAACATCAGATTATAAACTGTTTCTATTCAGAGAAGTCGTGTCCACGTCGAATCACTCAAAAACTATTCCTAACGATTAAAATCTAATTTTGAATGTTCATGCAATTACTCGCTAAAGACCGGGATGGAATGACCGAGTGAATATTTTCACCTCGAATTATTTATAAAAAATGGTGACTTTCCACATAATTAGTCCCGTTTAATTTCATTCTTTAAATATTTTTTGGTACGTTCTGAGCTCTCGAACGCAAGAAGAAACAATGAGTTGTACAAGAAATTGTTCCAAGAATTGTAGGGCCGAATGAATTTCATACTTTGAAGTAAATGTATGTTTATATCTTCAAAGTTTATATCTGGTGGTAGTGGTACCCTGAAGCGTCAACCGTTTTTGTACATCGGTATTCCTTCTACCTGATCCTAAAACCTCTTTTAATCGACCTTTGGTCTGGATTAGCGAGACAGAGTTGATAAGGATGTCATACTAAGACGCGGTGTACAGTAGTAGAGTCGTAATGGATAAAATTCCATGCGAAAAGGTAGATTGATCAATTGATAAGTTTAATTTTTCTGTAAACAGGTGGATTAGTCATGGAGGCAGACTTACAAAAATTCTTCATACTTTTTGACAAAGCCTTGAACCCAGATCCATTTCCACCAAAACCGGAATTTCGTTGTGTCCCTACTCACGTGTATCCGCCAGGTTGGATAGGCACAAAATGTAACAATGATCCAATTCCACCACCAGTACCAGCAGGGCGATAAGCTCCGACAATATTCAAATGATCATACTAGAATTTGTACTAAAGTAGAGTAGAAAATCATCTAGTAGAATTCTTCCGAAAATAGTCCTAAAAAACACAAAATTTTAAATAACATAAATTAATGTCAATTATAGTAGAAGTGTCCTCAATAAAATTCTGTGGCCATGAATGATTTTAACTATTGATTCTCGCTTTATTTAATGATGTACCTTTGGTGCATTTTAATATCACGCGAAAACATACTATACGATTGTAATTTGTTTGTAGTGATAATGAGGATTTTCAGTAATTCCGCTCACATTAAGGTATGTGTGCTGAAATAAAATATGTACAGGAGAAAAGTTGTGGTTTTAGAAGTCCAATTTCTAAATGACAATAAATTGTTCAACATTTTATTATTCGTATTGTTTGATGTTGGACTATGTATCGGCTTAGACATAATTGTATTTACAATTTTACTATAAATTTCTCCGACTGAGAATTTTGCGCACTTTTTCATAGTTTCCTATGAATCACAATAAATTATTTAGGTCACGGTTCACTAGAGTGACCACCCTAATACTTGCTCAATAATTAAAATTAATTTATCAATATCGATTCCTTCAACTCTCAATAATTGGAGCATATTTTGAAATTCTGGTGCAGATTTAAATTTTTGCCATGATTGCTTCATTTCAGGTTGTCTTGCTCGAATGACTAAAGCAATGGCATTTTGATCGCCTTGGAGCAATAATTCAACGAAATATTTGCCGCTACGATAAAAATCGTATGAGTACAAATCAGTGAATTCTTCCAGTAAACTTTTCAAAGAATTAACTTGATTTCTTGATGATTTTGCCGGTGGATAAACTAAAGTCCATTCGAGGAACGTATGAAGTGTATTGATGTCATTGTAGATGTTTGTGAGTCCATTTTCGTATAGCCACAAGATGAACTAGACAAGTAAATAAAAATTGAAGCATTAATTGATATTCGTAATCGTAATCGTAAGTAAAAGCGTCGGAGCGTACTGGTAGAGATCTGCCCCTTCAAATATTAACATTTGGTTAAATATTTTAAACCCGTACTTTTGCAAATCCATCATCTTTCCAGAAATTATTGTTAATTGCTTTCCCTTCCGTTCCTCGAAGATAGGTCAGAATAGCTTGAGCTGAAGGATCACTTTGTAATTTCTTGGACACGAATTCCGTCATACCGTCAGGATCGAGCATAGCAGTCATTGTATCGTAAATGGGTTTCAAATCGACAAACCGATTATTGTGGAATTTTGGTGAATCTAAAAATACGTAATTGTAATAGCGTTACATTAAGGTTTATGGTTCAGGTACGATCAGGGGGTCTACAACCACATTAACGCTTACGATTTATCGGCACAATAATTTCAAAGGTCGTGCTAATAAATTGTGCTAAAAAGTTTCTAAACTAATTATGTAGATTTTTCTCAGTAGATCAATGCAGAAGTCGACAGAAATCTGATTACCTTGTTCAACAGCAGGTGCACCGAAAACTGGTACGGCAATAACCACAACCAATAAAACAACGAATTTCATTTTTGAGATTTTAAAAACTTAATTAGTGAAAAAAACCTCGGAGTCCCAGATCCAATATGGATAGCTGTACTCAAAAAGCTTGACTGATTTGGACTAAATTAGCGACAAGAAGATATAGAGGAGATTGAGTCCAACACTTCAGCTTTTGTATTTATTGCCATTATTGCGTTACATGTTTTGGAAAATCCGTTCAATTTCTAAACACACTTCAAAACGAAATGAGTCTTTTATCACCAATCAATCCCTGCTGCAAATAATTAATTAGTAATTAGTAGAAACTAGAAATGCCGACCACTTGAACCTTGTCTCTTTGCCCTGTCATAACATATTTATTTTGCAGTCAGTTTAGTTTGCGACGGTGAGTCCTCAGCCGATATTATACTCGGTAATTCCTAAGGTCAGGTCCATCAGGTGTAGGTATTTTATTCGGCATTTGATTTGGGGGATTTTTCCACATCTTATGAACAACCCGTGTACAGGGTGGATCACACCTCAAAAATATGTTTAAAAAAAACGTCTCCATTTCTGGAGCAGCACATTGCATAGATGCATTCCATCGCATTATAAATGCAACTGTAATTAT
>JAQGCB010002795.1:0-10836 GCA_034698835.1 Protaphorura tricampata | reverse complement strand
CCTTCCCTTAAGATTAAATTGTGTCTGCGACAGTAACACAATGATCAGTGTCAGATTTCATCGTTAAGAGCAAACACGCGACAGCTTGTCAACCAAATTCTACAAAAGGAAGTACATACACAGTGAAAGTATCGGTGAAAGTCCTTGTACCTGTAACTTGAGTTCCATCAGTAATTTCACTACGGTACGTATGTATTTATGTATTTATCATTCAAGATGGTTAAGCGTTTGGTGATGATGCTGATAACAATCACAGTGGAATGGGCAAATTATAATAAATGTTTGGGTCAAGTTAATTATGCCGTGTAGAAAGAAGCTCCATAACGTAGCTGGTTAGACGTTTCCGGTGCGTTGTGCGGTTTATACAATTTGTAAAAAGTGTGATTCGATGGGAGAAAGCTGAGTATTTTCTGCTAAAGCACAACAGAGGTAGCGGCAGCTGAGAACAAGGCACCCTATACCGAATTCGTTCTAACATGCTTGACTATTCCATAATGCTCATCACCAGATTTCACTTCGGACATTTTGAAGAGTCAGAGATACTCAACAATAATTTAGAGAAAACACTGTAATATACAATTGTGCCGTCCACTAAAGATGGCCAAAGACATATAACAATAAATATTACAAAATAGACACTTAGTTTAAATAAAGTAACATATTTAAACTACCATAAGGCAAATGTTATTGCAATGAAGAGCGCATATGAAGTGATGAACTCTAGATACGAAAAAGTAGAAAATAAATATTTCTACTATTTATTCAATGAAAAAAAAATCAAAAAGTACCTTTGATTTTGGTTTCCATTTAAAAATTAAATCAATTAAAGATCTTTTCCTTTGTAATGTGTAGTTCGATTCCTAAGCTGCTATTTGAGTGGTTAGGATTAGCTATTGAGGATGTTAAATATAAATCAAATGTATAATGTATTAATCAGCGTGTTTACTGAAGTGAGTATTTATGAAGTAAGCTAATTGTGGGCAAGCAAATGACAAACATGGTGAAGTAGACGAGCTAACGAACGGCAGTCTGGATTTTACTGTTAATCAGGAAATGTACGTGTCAAATTGACAATTTTGGTTATGGTAATATCTTTTACAATTTCAGATTCTTGTTGAATTACCATTTTCTACAACATACTATATTGTACGTTACAAAATTATGTTGTATTTTCATGCTGCAAATTTAAGTAATACGCAAACAATTCTTTGTGGCCATAATAAGATTTCATACCATAATTCCAGCAATGCAAAGATGAAAAATAAGAAAGAAAATTAATTAATATTCAGGGACAGGCATATTAGTTGGTCGGTAGAAAGGTATTGTTCTATATGAAATGCGATCTGACGAATGGAATTAATGCTTTCTCTTCATATTATTTGATTAGGGAAAAGAACTAAAATTAGTCGAATGATAGTACAACATAAATTTAAATTGTCTGACACGGATTGTGGAGAATTGTGTGACCTGAAGCCGAATGATTACAATTTTCCAAGACACGGTTTCAAAATGGTGGGTGGTGGTGGTGAAGGAGGGACGTGTTTTCTTTTTTACCTTAAAGCAATGATTAAATTTTCCTTTCACAATTTTGGAGGAAAGTAAAAGTAAGAGGGTTTATAGCTGGTGAGGAGGATGGTGGCGATTTATGCAGGACTTTGTCTGCTGATGATGAGAGCACGAGTTGCAAAACCGGAGGAACATTAGGTGGAAGAGGGAGTAGTAAATGTTGAGTCAAGACCTGATTGCAAGCTTGGAGAAAAGCAAGCAATTTGAATGCATGCGACTGTCAGTCAGAAGACATTAAGGTTCCTCACGTAACCCATCGAGGGGACTCATCAGTCCTCGTAAAAATGTCACCCAGAACGACTTGACATCTGGGCTTTTCTGATTCGGTCACTGTAATTATCCCTTATTTACTGCTATCTCATATCCACACCATCGATCCGACCCTTCTCAGTTTGTACTTCTCCGTGGCAGTGGCAGTGGATCTCCACCACCAAAAACCGTCTCCTCGTCACGTCCACTTCCTTCCAATATTCTCCAACTTTCTCCGATCCTTTTTAAGATGTAAACCCAAAAATTTAATTCATCAACTTGATCAAACACTCCTTTCTCTCAACCTACCCACACACTGACTTTCTCTCAATATTCGTATTAAACCATTTGAAAAGTTCTTGGGCTCGATTAGAATATATTTCAAGTTATATAAGGAACTTTCTGTCGTTTGCATCTGTGACTTTTCCGAATCACTTGTCCGACGCTTGTCCGCTTCCATTACACAATACACAATGAAAGTTCCTTCAATCCCTACACATAAATAAGACATCTTCCACTTCACTCTCATCTTCAAGTCTCGTTCGTTTTCACTCGATAACATCTTCTCCGAAATCTCTATTCCCTTCCTTCCTCCCAAGAATTCCTTCAATTTTCATTGCCCTGTATTTATCTCCAAAACAATTCTCTCTGCCTTCAATTTTTGTCCACAAGTTAATTCACAATTTTTACAGTTTTATTTTCTTCTGGCATTTCACGTGCGGTGCTCATATACCGCGTTATATTACTTCTATTATTGTACAACTAATGATGCAATTAGAGTATAATTACTACCGCTTTTCAGTATATTTGTAGTGTGTAGTGTTTGCGTGTGTCCATAAAGGAGCAGATTTTAAATGATAAAAACATGTTTGATATTTACAGCAAGACACCGATTTTGATTCAATTTTAATCCTATACTTAAAGTATAACTTTCATTTTTATATTTAAAATCGAACATCATTATGTAGACTGTCCTTTGTCAAGACTTATGCGTCTCAGTTTCAATCGTTATAGATGACTTAATACTGATACCAAATGCACTGTAGCCTGCCACCCCACGTTGTGGGTCCAGTAGCAGTACTAAAAAGACACAAACACCTAGTGAGAGATATCACCAATTTTTTAATGATCACTGCATCAAATAATGGTAACATTGCGAGAGTCGGATAAGACTGGAAGTCAGAAGAAAGCTATATGTATAATGGTAAGCTTGCGACTCCGCAATTCACAGAAATTACTACAAATTTTGAAAATAGCTTTATAGTGTTATGATACATTGAAAACATTACAGATAAAAGGAAAAGAGAGTGGTTAAGTCAATTTGATTATAGACCCGGTAAGATTTACTTCTGGTTTGATAGTGTTATTACAAATTAGTCAGATATTAGATATAACGTTATATTACGTTTAGGAGTGATACAGGAACACCACGAATTTGAATTTAAGAAGTTGACCACTTTCTGGTTTAGTTCATCTCGATGGAAGTCCGTATACATATAAAGACACCCTTTCCTTATGGCCAGAATATTTACGTTTCGAAATAGTCTAAAATTTAATTGAAATGAAATTAAGTATGCTCAATGAATATGACCCCATAATATCTAAATTTCAATCAAGAATCATTATTTAAAAATAACTTACAATACAAAATATATTTAATCGTGATAAATCAGCTGCTTTTCCCGTCTGTCCGGATAATTTCCATCAATATTAGGATATTTTTAAGATGAAGAGTGAATTTCAGTAAGTATACATAATTAAATATTTGGCAAAATACTTGATTTAAAGATTCCACATTAAATGTACATTAAAACTAAATATTTAATATGATGAAAGCTGTGCAAGCGATCAGGATGGCATACAATTAGATTACCTCGTCAAAGATATTTTCAATCGGCCTATGCCGAAATGTTTGTTCTTTTCGTTGTTAGTCTGATAACCTAGACTATTCTTGAACCAAAAATAAATTCCCTGAGGAGTTAAATAATTCTTATATTAAATAATTATACAGTACCTAAAGTATCAACATCAAAAGTAACAAAGCGCTCAAGAATAGCATTCGCTTATTCTTAGGAAGGATCCACAGAAACCTACCTAATGTCTCTATAGAATCTAACCAAACCACCTCTCCATAATACTGAGGAGCGGAGTATCGTGATTAACCACGACTAGCAGATTTACAGGCCCCGCAACCATCGATAGTTACCGTGGAGTATCGGCTAAGGGAAGCATCGCTCTTCTTTTAGATTCTTTTGATTATTTTGGTGAAGCAGTCAGATGCTACTGATGCAAATATATGGTGCCAAGCAATACGCTGCATTTCCAATCAGCTTACCATAAAATGCCAAGAAGCGGAGAACTGAATAGAAGCTGGACCGCGTATTGAAGCGAGAGCTTTCACCCACTTTCACCATTGGACATTATGAACCTTGACCTTATGGATATAAATAGAGACGCGCGCCTTTAATCGGTATTTTAACGTGTCATGATTTAAAAACTGCTGCATAATTGATTCGTAGATTCCATTACCGTAAAAAATTGATTAAGCGCCGGTTCCGATTAATCGCCGGGTAGTTCTCCATTACGTTTATGGAGAAAGCGGTGAAAGTCTTCAACCTCTGACCCTGCCTGAGCTAATAAACGCTCGGGTGCTTAATCCCTCATTTCAGTCAAACTCGCCATTTTTTAATTTCAATATAATATTGTAGAAATATTATACCATAATGTAATATTTTAATAAAAACACAAGGTTTAACTCACTCTTATTTGTAAAACGGATGTGATAGATGTGTTCTTTCATTTTTGTTAATTATTTAATTGTTCCTGAATAATTTTTATATCTCAGTTTGCAATAGCAATTCCACATTCTGTAAATCATTACTTTAATTTACATATACATAAAATACAGTTTATTTTCTATATGTCATATGGTGAAAATAACATATGACTGTTTTATGTGACAATCAAATAAAGAAACACTAACTGTAAATAATACGTTTTCGGAATAAAATCTGGGAATTTGGAGCAGCTTGAGCCCGAACCTTCCTCTTCTGTGCCAATTAGCTTTAATTATTTCTGGTCCAGCCAAAGGCACAGTTGAATTCAATTTTCTTGTCATCACTGGCTGGTGATGTATAATTTGCGAGAAAAGGTTCAGGCATTGGATTTACCTGGTAATGATTATGACGAGAGTTAGTTAATTCGAATTCTGAGAACTACTTGTTCAATTAACTTACTATATGAAATAATACAACATAATTAAAAATCTCCTAAATGAACTTATATATCTACATAGAAATGGGATTTGATGCACTCGCAGACTCATTCTTACAAAAATAAGAATGGGGAGAAAAGTAAAAGTGACGAAGGCATGTAGAGTCAGCTGACTAATTTATAGTCGGACATAGACTACATTTTCAAAGATTGAACTACTGAAAGAAAACTAAGAATGGATCTCTGGAGAAACCAGGTTTATGTAATGTTTGGGACTCATCAATGGGAATGTGTGCAGTTATCTTTGTACGGTGGATGGAAGGATGGAATAAATCCCACGGTTATTCTAAAACATGATCCAATTGTGTGTTTAATAAAACTTTGTAATGTTTCCTAAAAAAAGACCTTGAGTTGGGTCGGCGCGGCGGTTGAGCCCGGGCGGGGCACTCCTTTTTCGTAAACAGGGTTGGGTGGTTGGTGGTGGTGGTAAAGGAAAGAGAACAAATAAATAGAAGTCATGACCGTGGAGGAAGTTTGGGGAGTAGGGTAGGGAGTGGGGGCAATAATTAGAAGAAATAAATAATTTTCAGGCTGACAGGTCTCTTCTCCTTTTCCCCTCACGGTGGACTGATCCTCCTTTGGCTGCTAAGAAAACCCATAAAGGCTGTCTAGATCGTGTGATGGACGTCGACAGAGTCCCATTCCCGGTGACGAGAGAGTGAGTCAGAGACTGAGTAGAAAAGGGAAATGGGCAAACTGCGCTCATAGGAGACTGGCATATATCATTTTTATGGCATCTCTCCTATTTTCATATTTCATATTTGCATTTTCGCGGATGGCTATAAATTATAGCTTTATGGCTAATTAGACTAGGCTAGAATCGTCTGAACCTTTGTATTCCGACACACCACATCTCCTATTCACACTGCCTTCCGTTGAACCAGCGCCCTGGGTACTGAAAACTGACTGGGTACTGGAAAACTGAACTGACTGTATGTACTCGACAGGGCACTGTGCCAATCCGAAAGAACTTGTGTACTGTGTGTATGTGTTGCCGTTATGCCATTGTGTGTATTGCGGACATCGACTTGTCTGGGTTATTATACGTGGGGTGTATAAAATCAAGAGCTAATCCGAATCTGAATTCAATGTACACTAAGCACCCATCCACCCATAGGCAAAATCTATTGCATTATTTTTGTGGTACATAGGAGGGGTTCATACTCGTCATGAAGATCGTCTCCCAAAAAATCCGGTGAACGACAGTTCTTGACGGCTATTCTTGTACTTGTACACTGCAACCATACCAGTTGTCCCGAGAATGTCACAAAGTAACACTGTCACTGTCAGTGTGTGTCTCTCTTGTCTTGTTCCTTGTCTTTTGACTGACTAGTGGAACGTTGAAACACTGTTTGGATGTGCGAAGAAAAAACTCCCAGAAACCGATTAGTTTCGTCCTTCTCCACTCAAATTATGACAAATTGCTAGGCACTACTAAGACTGACTTGTCTTTTGAGATCGAAGTCTGTTTCCTCTGGCAGCTTATTTTTTTCTGGTGTTCTTTGGATGAAAATCACAAGTTATACACACCTATCGTAGAAGACTTCATTTAGATTGGAAATTATTATGTCAGTTATGGGTGAACTTTCGGAGTTTGTCCTGTGGATTTTTACTCCCTTCAGAGCCAATTCGGTTTTACAACTCCAGGCCAAAAGGCGAGGTTTGTCCTTTCTGCATGTGTATGGGTACGCGTACGGTCTGGCGGGTTCCCATCATTTCACTAGCACTACCGCACCAAAAACTTGCATTTGTTTAATGGAGAAAAGGGAAAATTGTAAAATTTCATTCTTGTCATATTTCCGGAGTTCTACATTTTGGGAGACCCAAGAATAAAATGAAGTTGGAAAGTTAGTTATAGCACACTCGGATTCACATTTCCCAGTGTTTAAATTAAAATTAAAAGTAGAGGTTTAATATAGGAGTTTAATATAAAACCCCCCTAAACAATAAAAAGTAAAACTTATCTATTCAACGTTGGCATGAAGTGATGAGCCGAAATATAAATCAAGACGCTTTAGAAGGAGGAGTGAGTTTATGGAGGGGGGATCTATGCGGCCCATAAATAACAAACCGTAGAAATGGAAGAACGTCATGAGGAAGAGCGTACAGTGTGAATGGGAGACGAAGAGAATGTCATCGATAAATCAGTTTTATGAATTCCTTATCTGAGAGCACAAATCATACACAAAAGTTGAAGTTTTCAAATTAGCGTCACCTACACGATACACAGTGTAGTCGAAATTATCTTTTGCGGAGACGCGATCATCCCAATACCTGACCTCCTTTTACGTATTTAACCATCCGTTATCCAAAAGCCCAACAAAACTTTAAGCACTAGATAAAATTTTAGGAAGTCTAGTTGTAATTACCCTCAGAAATAAACCCCGTGTACTCCACTAAGCTTGAATTTTTCTTTTCTCAGTTTCAAAAAATATTCTACATTTATTAAACCTATGTTACATTTAAATTGTGGGTCCTACAAAATTTCCAATTTAATTTATTTTAAAATCATAGTTTCTAAAATTCGTATTGAAAGTGTGAAATATGAAACTTAACATTCAATATTCATACGGGGATTTGACTATTCACACATCTTGTAGCAAATGCATAACATTAAAAATTCTACACATTGTTTACAGGGTGATTCATAACTTCAAATCCCATTAAGAGCAACCAAGGCAAGTCGTTGACAAGAATAATGAATTACATATTTTCTAGAGTTCGCTGTGGGATCCAATGAGCCTAATACAGTCCTGCTTTTGCTGTAACAATTTGAAACTGCATTTATTGAAGAACTCTCTTAGTTTTATGTTATTATAGTTAATATTTCCACTCGCATGCAGGAATTGGAATTTCTTCCATGTTTCTATGAAATACGAGAAACAAATTTTATGTACGGTAAGGTATTCCGCATTCAACTTAAAACCCACAGAATAAAAGGTGATTATGCCCCACACTGTAAATGTATGCTTAAAGCAACCCGAATTTCTTTCGTTATTCGCACTATTTTCACATACATTGCGCAAGAGATTCTTTTGAATCAGGGATTGCATTAAATATACATTTTCACCACACCTGGTTTGTATTTTGACAGTTTACCTGCTGATAATAACGAATTTGATAAATTGTTGAATTTTCAAAGTTGTAAGTACTAAGATGTTTTGTTAGCTAAGCTGCAAATTTTGAGCTCAAGCATTTAATGCGATACATACTTTACACAGTGTATTAATAAATATATATAAAACCACTTGTTAAATGCTTCACATGCACAGAAATCTTTGTCTAATAATATATGTATAGAAAAACAATTAATAAACTTCGGAAATATTTTCGAGTGTCTTAGAAAATCACTGTAAAATCACTAGGTATCAGGCGGTTGACAATCTTCAAAATTATATATAAATACAATCACAACACGAAACAATTTATTGGCATGTATCTGATCGTGTGTAATCATGCTGAATTGACTATGCGAAATGGAGTGAACTTCAACTTGCCGTATCTCAAAAGTTAAGAATGAAGAAAGCATACAAGAAATGTTGATTTTCTGTAACTACATTCCTCATTCCTCAGAGCAGTTAAAAACATTTACATATCGAGCCTGGACATTAGAGATTCAACTTATGTTTTGTTTTTGTTCTTGCAAGATTACAGAAGTTATAATGGGAAGGTTAATTATGGACGAAATTTACCTGTGTCAATTATGTTTCTTTTCTCGGTGACCGTGTTTAGTATTGTGTTGCCATAATTAGACAATTATTGATAAACATAGTTGTATGTACGACTGCATTGGAAAGCACGTTAATAGAGAAATCAAATCAATCAAATTAAAATAAAATATTCTCTGATTGTGATTCCATTTTCAATTAAGACAATCGTTTTTAAAGCCTGACTTTTGACATTCAGCCGTTCCACTTCTGTTAATAAAAGCAAATCACCCATTACAAGACTCACACGGTCACATTAATTTCCTTTGGGTTAACTCATGATCAGCTGGACTCAAAGATGAGAATATAATATGGTCATATTGTGAACTAGTTCAGGAAAGCTTACACGCTGTCTCCTTGACCTCATTGTTCGATTGATCTCACCTAGTCCGTAATGTGAATTATATTATGACCTTCTTTGAGCTCATCAGATCATGGGTTAACCGAAAAAAAATCAATGTTGACTTTGTGACCCCTTATTCAAAATTTTGCAAGTCGAATTCTCTATTACTCATCATCGCACGGACTTTCCAATGAGCAATATCTCGAGTAAATCTTGCAAGGAGTTCCAGGGCTCAAAGTGTGCCCGCATTTTCTGACTCACACTGTAAACTAGAGTCACGATATTCAGTTATGCCGGTATGATATTGAGGAAGCAAATGCATGCAATGCACTGACTTGGATTTCATTGAAAGATAATGGCATAGTAAATATAATTAAAAACTTGAGTAATCGTTAAAATAATTCGGGTGACTTTCGACCAGAAATATAAGAGAACAGTACCTCACAGTTGTTCCATGTTCGGCACTCCGGAGGATTTTTTTCGATTTCCTCTGACTTGATTGCAAGTTTGCAAGTACGAGGAGGTTTAGACTTTAGACACCCAGACGAAGACATGGGCGCTTGATCATTTTTCGGAATTATTTAACGCAATTAATAATTTCTAACTAAGGTCCGTTAACCTCCTGAACCGTACGTAATGGTCGGATTTTGAAAATACCTAATGGGTCGAACTTTCACTTCGGGTCTCCGTTAGAATATTTTAATTTCTTTTGGACCGGTCCCAATTTTCTTTATGCATTTTTAAAATTTTGAATTTATGAAGACTATTGTTTACAACCTGTTCCACATATGACGATCAGGAAAGTTTAAGACATCTTTAAACTATTTTGTGGCATTCACGTAGCGTCATCTGCAAAGTGACATTGACTATATTTATATTTATATAACTTTCTTTTGACTTTTCATTTGTACTCCCAGATAATTCCATGAGGTCACTCACATGTCCAAGGAAGTCAAAGTCCTAAGACCGGACTATGTCTATTTGACCTCATCTTTCAAATTACATCGCATCGTCCCAGTTTTCAGTTTTCAGATGAAAGACCCACGAGTTTCAGTTTACTGGATATCTGTTACGTAAATTCTGACTCTTGATTAATTTAAAAATAACCTGCCTTAAATAATTAATGTAATGTTCGAAAAACGTATAATGCCGAAGGGTAGAACTATAATAAAACTAGTATAGTAATGTGGGAGCTGTTTATTTCTGCTAAAATGGGATAGTATAGGCACATGTTCTAAAACCTTGTGTTAGGTCCGTACGGCTGGTATTTTAAATGATAGAATGGAAAGTTTAAACGTAAGTGTTCATAAATTCTCTTCAACGTTAGTATTTCAATTCAAACTAAATTCACCGCAATGAGGAACTTATTTCCAAAATTTGGCGCTCTAATACTTTTAGCATTTCTTTTTCTGTATTTCTAGGTTCTACGTAAATAATATGAAGAAAGTAGTTTTGTGGTATTTAAAATATTTAATAATATTTTCATTTTATTTTCCGAAAACTCGGATTTTCACCAAACCTGCGTGCACGTCCTCTGTAAAAAAATACCGCGTTGCAAATATCGGTGCTAGGTATATTTGCTTGCATGTAAATTGAATCTGACAATTAAATGCTGTAATTGGAATTGTAGATGGAATGAAATGTTTGAGAGAAGTGACTCTCTACAGGAAATAGAGAATCAAAGTCATCAGGATTATA
>JAQGCB010002794.1:0-10838 GCA_034698835.1 Protaphorura tricampata | reverse complement strand
TTATGGAGAAACGGAGAAAGTCATGAAAGCCTGCAACATTTGACCCTGCCGAAACAAATAAAAGCCCGGGCTTGTATTCGGTATTTTACGGTGAACAGATAACAGAGTCTCTCTCTCGAACTCTCGGGTGTCTCGATGTGATTCTGTACTCTGGGGCTGAAGGCTGACAGAGACTAGACGTGAGATTGAAAATGAGGCGGCGATTGCAGTTAGATTTGAATTGAAGAATTCTTTCGGAGAAGTTTTCCAATTTTCTATTGAAAAATTGAAGAAATCAGTTGTGTTAAAAAAACTGTTTTTAAAAAGAGCAACAATTATGGAGGGAACACAATCACTTTCAAATGAAGAAATCAGTCGATACAGTCGTCAAATGATTCTTCCCGAATTAGGAGTCAAGGGTAAGTCTTTGCAAAAGATAAAGATTGACGTATTTTGTGCTTTGTACTGTGTACTGCATTTACTTACATTTGTAAGAAGTATTTATCGTAAAAGTCCTACAATGTTTAATTTAATTTAATCTTATAATTTTGGTTTGTAGGGCAATTGCGTTTAAGAAATAGCTCTGTCCTCATCGTTGGATTAGGCGGACTAGGATGTCCGGCAGCAATGTTCTTGGCCTCTTCTGGGATCGGTAAACTTACAATACTGACAACTAACTTTAAAATCACTCCTTTTCTGACTTTTAAAATTATTCTATAAAGGTTCGTTGGGACTATTGGACTATGACATAGTGGAACGGAGCAATTTACACCGACAAGTAATTCACGGAGAGAAAACTCTGAACATTCCTAAATGTGAATCTGCGAAACAATTCATTGAAAAGTGAGTTCGTGTATTTTGACACACTGCACTGTAATTGTTTAATATTAATTGAATTGTTTTTCCATTTTGTGTTTAGTTTGAACCCAAATGTCCATGTTCGAGTGTTTCATGAAGCCTTCAATAATAATAATGCTTTGGACATCGTAAAGCAATTTGATGTAGTTATGGACTGTACGGATAATGCGGCCACTAGGTATTTGCTCAACGACGCTTGTGTTCTTTCCAAGAAACCACTAATTTCTGGAAGGTAAGCGAAAGAATTGAAATTCAAGGCGTAGTATTTTAATCCAAGTTTGTTTTTTACTATTACCTATGTAAATACGATTTTACTTTTGTTTTCTGTAGTGCGTTGAGATTTGAGGGACAGCTCACAACATATAATCACCAGAACGGTCCCTGCTACCGCTGTATTTTTCCAGTTCCTCCACCACCTGAGTTTGTAACGAATTGTTCAGACGGAGGTGTCATCGGGGCTGGTAATTCACTGATTGATTTTGATTCTGAATCTGATTGATATTTTCTTTAGTAAACAAGAATTATAATCTGTACTTTCTTTCTCAGTTCCAGGAATAATTGGAACAATGCAAGCTTTAGAAGCAATAAAACTAATCTCTCAAATCGGACCTTCGTACGTTGGAAAAATGTTAATATTTGACGGGATCAGAGGGACTTTTACAAATGTGACTCTTCGGCCGAAGCAGAGTTCTTGTTTGATTTGTAGCGATAATCGAACCATGACTGTTTTGCTAGAAGACTACGCTTTCTTCTGTGGAAGTGGATTTAACGACAAGGTTAGTGGTTAGTTATAATTAACTGAGAAAATAGATGATCGATTATGCATTTCTAAATGCATTTAATATTCACTTCTGTTAGGCCACTCCAAGAATTAATTTACAGGAATAATTATTCATTCAGAATGCACATTCGTATTTAGCAGTATTCGTATAATCCTTTTCTATTCTGACTGTGGATAATTTTACTGACAAAATCATAATCAATTGCCAGACACATACAAAATATTGTTTTACGGAATGTTTAGGAGAAAGGAGTTGAGCTGCTGACAGCTGCTGACAGAATCACTCCTGAGGATTATGATCGTATTGTAAAATCAGAAGCAGGCAAAACTGGGACAAGCAAACATATTCTTCTGGATGTACGCGAACCCAACGAACTTGATATTTGCTCATTACCGAACGTGTCAATGAATATTCCATACAGTCAGCTACATTCTGAAAAAAGCTTGGAGTCCCTATCCAAATTTTTAGAACAGCGATGCCGAGTCTCTGATGTCAATCCTGTACCAGGTAAGCACGGAATGTATTTCATAATTCAGTAAAGTGCACAAGGTAGCGGATTCAAGCGACGATTTTGGTGTGAGGAATTTGTTTTGCATGTAGAAGTTATACCCGTCCAGGCTGGGTTAGTAGCGTTAGGATTGTTCATGATTTTAGTAGACAATACAATAGACAGTACAGTACAATAATTATTTCTGTTCTGAACAGTTTACGTCGTGTGCCGAAGAGGGAACGATTCTCAAAGGGCTGTCAAAATGTTTCGTGAGAAATTCGCCGAAATTCCAACTTTGTCTACTGGAGTTTGCTTCAAGGATATACAAGGAGGACTTCATCAGTGGGCACGTGACGTCGATACGGAATTCCCAGTTTATTAATAAGGAACAACTTACTGTGTTCTATAAATTAATACCAATGATACCGATACTAACTAGTCTAGATTCTAGGTAGAAACCAAAACCAATCAGGGTTCTATAGTTCGTATTTGTACCTGTATCTGTGCTCAGACTTTTTATAATGTGTTATAACCCAACACAAAAACCCGTTGACATTTCAAATTAATCAAATTTCAAAAATCCTAAGGAAGATTGCACGGACTATCGCAAGAAAAACGACAAAGTCCTAAGCCGGACTTGCCGGACCGTATTCCCACTTTCTACATGTATAGACAGAATTCCCAACAGAATCGTTGTTTTTTTATTGTTGCTGTCAACAAATGAAAATTCAATACGTATTCCCTTTTACAAAACTACTTTCTGGTTTTCTGTGCGGAGTTAACTCACTTTTTACTACTTTTGATGTTTCAGAGAAACAGTAGCGAATAGAGTGCCACTGTGTACTGTCCGGGGTTGTGTCCAGCGAAGCGATTCTTCCATAAGATTAACTTGCAAGTGTTGAAATAGTAACGCTTGGGTCAGTTATAGTGTAGTCCTGAGCCCTGTATGGCTAGGCCTTATAATCGTAAGCTAAGTGTTTTTGGAATGCAGCAGTCTTTTACTCCCATTTTATCCTTGCGTTGTTACATCTACGGATCCTTTCCAAATTCTAAATTAATATTTTTCCTTAAACGTCAGAAATCCTACATGTTTTAGACTTAAAACGTTGAATGGGTTTTCTGTGTCCTTAGTTAAAATATTTAGCGAAGTTGGGTCTTCTAAATTAACACTCTGGCAATTGTCTGGGCCCAAGAGCGGTAAGGTCGTTCTTCGTTCACAATTTTCACAAAATGTCGATGCCGCGTCCCAAGGATAAAATGGCGGGTTTTATTACTGCGCGCTGTGTTCAAAAGTCTCGTGTTAGTGTCTGGTCTCTGTGTGTGTATGTGTATGTATGTTATGTACATACGGCATTGGCATTTTTTGCCTCGTCATTCCTTCAAGTCAAAGGAGAAACGGTACGGAAAAATCAATCCTCAGACGTCTGATCTCTCTGACACAATTTTCGACAGTTTCCAGTAATTCCAGTGACACTTCTTCATCGTCAACAGTGACTAAAAAGTCCCAGTCATCATGTCGATTATGGCATACAATGGTGGGGCCGTGGTGGCCATGAAGGGAAAAGAGTGTGTGGCCATTGGGACGGACAATCGTTTCGGAATTCAACTACAAACGATTGGAAAAGGTGCAGAGAAGATTGCTAAATTTGGACCTAAACTCTTCATGTCCTTCCCTGGATTGGTGACTGACTCACAAACAGTTGAAAATCGTTTGCGCTTCCGTGTGAACAGTTATGAACTTCGTGAAACGAAAGAAATCAGCCCAAAAGTTCTTGGAGCTTTGACATCAAATCTTTTGTATGAACACCGATTTGGAACATATTTTGTTGAGCCAGTGATTGCTGGTTTAGATCCTAAAACGAATGAGCCATATTTGTGTGGGTTTGATTTGATTGGATGTCCAAATGAACCAGAAGACTTTGTGGTTGGGGGGACTTGTGAAGAACAACTGTATGGAATGTGTGAATCTCTTTGGAAACCAGACTTGGGACCTGAAGACCTGTTCGAAGTCATTTCACAGTCTTTGGTCAATGCTTGTGATCGTGATGCAATTTCTGGATGGGGTGGAACTGTCTATGTTATTGAAAAGGACAAAGTCACGATTCGTAAGCTCCGTTCTCGCATGGATTAAATTACAAAAATTACAATTTCCAACCAATGAAATGAATGTATACCTATACGATACCAGTAATATTAACCAACACTTTAGCAGTAGAATTATTGAATTTGTATCAACATATTTAAGTGGTGGTGGTAATTTTACTGTAATTCTACATTCCTACACAACCATGTATTGTGAAATCAAATGACTTCGTGTTCTTGAATAAAATGTAACTTTCTCAGCCGGACTTCGACTTATGATTCTAAGAATTCGTCTATTTTATTCGTCTATTCAGAAAATTGACTCAAATTACAACTATAATATTTATATTTATATTAATATTAGTTCCTTGTCATTTTAGACACTAAAACCTTATCTATTCGTTACCAGAATCACAGATGCTATTTATTAGATCAAAAAAGTGAGTTATAAATAAGTAAATTTTACAAACTAAGCTAAATCCTTATTTTCTAATACCCACAAAACATTATTTTAGTTTAAACTAGATTCTACCCGCAATCTGACATTATAGACTGAGGGGTCACACTGTCACAGCTCAGAGGATTAATATTTTGGAAATTGGAACTATTCAAAGGATCAATTTTAGTGAAAGTGTCTTTGAAAGGGTCTTACTCGAATAAGTATGGTTAGTCAATATCCTTATAGTCAATATCATATCAAGGGGAATCTAAAATTACCCAGACGGAGTAATTCAAGTTCAAGTCTTATGAAAATTGTACACAAACAAACCAACGTATGGCAATGGCAGCAAACCTCTCGGAAAATATTTCCGTCGCTGCACCAGTATACCAAAATTCTAACCTAGGCCAAGGCCAAGGCCTAAAGTAAGTAAATCGTACAAAATACCTATTCTTAACATATTAGTATTAATACCAAACAAATTATAAATTAATTAATACAACACCTCATCTCGAATAACAAACATATAACATAATTGAAAATCATTCAACACACTAGAAACCACTGCATTGCTACAACACGACTCTTCAGATTTGAAATTCCAGCACCATTTACAATTACATCCTTGATTCATATTCTTAGGTTTAAATGTCACCCAGCCAAGAGCACACACCACACACGATACATTCCAAATTAGCTAATACATCAATGAGTGACATGCTAATGCTAATGTTTTACACTCTTATATCACCACAAAACAAAAACAAATCGATAAAAAGAGATATTGTCTATGCTTTTCTGTTATGAGTAGAAACTACTACATCTGGGTCAACTAATTTTAAGTTTGTTTTTTGCTGTAGTTGTGGTCAAATGGTTCTTTGATTTGGTGGAAAGGTAACCTTTCATTTTTGTAGGCACTAAAATACCTATTATTAATTAGTTAGTATTGCAATTGTATTGAAGTAAAAAAGGGTGACTTTTACTTTTCACAACTGTTTGTTCCGTCGTAATCCCAATTCCCAACAAATTTCTCACAGCCATTTTTCTCTAATTCTTGTCGTCTGCAAAAGTTGATATTTGAATTCAGTCGTTCATTTAAGTTATCCATCATTTTAGAGCATTTGCTTGTCTTGGAGTTGTCTCAAAAGGTCTGAGAGACAAGTACTTATGGCTACAGACATCTGTTCTGCAGTGTATGGCTTTCCAAGTGGCGGTACATGAATGAAAGCTGTGCGGTCTTTGTCAATTGTCAATGACTTGTAATAAGTGAAGTCACAGAGAAATCTAAATGAAAAGAAATATCAAATATGGAAATTATTAGAAATGTGCTTTCGTAGTACATTACATAATTACATATTCAAAATCAGGAAGGATATCGGAACGATCGGAAAAATATCTCATCGGATTACTATATTGTGGCAGTAGCAAGCAAATAATCTCGATATCTGATAATTAGGGATTAGGGTCATAATATCTGGTCAAGTGTGGTTCGTATTTCGTATAGCATCGTGACTGATCAAAACATTTTATATCAGATCCTATCAGAAGGCGAATTATAATCTGTTGGTCCGGTCCGGAACTTTGGAACCTTAATCGTTAACACTTTACGCTACGGTTTATAATTACAAACGTACCTGCCAGGATCGTAAGAGAGTTCAGCACGAACACCATTTGGGCTCGTAGTATTGACGGCCATCACAACCTCTGCCATGTTAAATCCAGAATGAATAAGTTCACGTCCACCCTTTACACAAGTATTTTGTTCTGGAAGACAGTCTTTAATATCTGGAGAGCAGTAGCCACAATTATGAGCACATTGTTCCAGCGTTATAGCTTTCGCAATTCCAGAGACGCCAACATGAACCGTGAGCTAAAGAGAACAAAAAGTTAAATTATCAAAAAAATAATGTTTTTGGTGGTAATATTACAATATTGCCAATAATGTCCACTGTCCACTGCCACTTTAGAAATATAATAACCTTACATGCGGTTTCTGACAGTCCCATAGAATTGGTAATTGTTTGTGAATAGTGTTATAGACAACTTCAAGTTCAAAGGATGAAACGTTGATCTGAGTTCCGGGTGGAAGATTTCCAGGTATTGGGATTTTATCTGGATTTATTAGTTTCACCGCTTCCCAACTTGCATTTACTGAAAATGTATGTGTGTAAGAATGTATTAATTAATTTCACAATTTACTTTCCAGAAAATGGTTGTCACATTATTTTGTATGTGTACAAAATAAAAGGATTGAATTTTAAAAAAAACACATTTCGCACTCATTGACTAATTTCATTTCAATGATTGCTACTGACTTCTCCATTTCTCTTTGTTCAAAATTCTAGATAGATAATTCTAGATAGAAGAATCACAATTTTAGAAACAGGATTTCCGAATCGAGAAGAAAGACTTCGCACCGAATATCTTTGGCAAATTGAATGTGGCAACTACAACTACAACGATGTTACGTTCACCGGGAGTTTGAATAAGTAATACCTTATAATCTACATTAAGTGCAGTAAGTATTACCAGTGTGATCCCGAAACGGGCCAAATCCAGTGACGAGTACATTAATTTCAGACGATGGTGAAACGAGTGCTCCCGTGTTAGTCTTCTGGAAAACTTGAAGAATTTCTGAAATCGCACAGAAACAAAATGTATAAATACCCAGTTCCCAATTTGTACTTTACAGTATCTCCAATAAAAATTTTACCATGTGATGCTTCGGTTTCGTTCGATCCCATGTTGTCAAGCGATATTTGGACCGCTGTTAGTTAAAAGTGTATGCTCGGTAGTTGTTAAACCGCCTTGTAGTAAGTAATGTCAGTTCTCTGTAAACAAAATATATGAGAATATTAAAAAACTGAGTATTTGACAATTATTGTGCTTAAAATATTTGTCATTTTACTTTATAACACCATACAATATAATAATATAATATGTACTTGCTTGTATGATGGAAAAACAAACAAATGACAAAACAAAACCAGAAAAAGAGCGATCTCTTAAATTCTAGTACTAATTCCTCCAAAGTGAATGGATTACTAGTCAAGTCAAATACTCTTTCCTGATAAATCTTAAGCAGGGTTGACAGTTTATACACGACGCGACGTCTTGAGCAACACCACACGATAAACGTCGTTAGGCCTATTATTAGTATTATGTTTTTGTTTACTTGATAGAATTTCAATAAATTGAAAGTTCAAGAGAGATCAAATGTTGCAATAACTCTATTCATGGAGCCAGACTGACCCCCAATGCCAGTGCCAGACATGGAGTGTATTTCACATTGACAATCAAACCATCATGCAGCAATAGCAAAGCAATCGAATGATGGAGGATTAAACGATTAAAAGATACTGAAACTACTGAAGCATAATGTCAATGTCAATACATTGAGACTTCTTTCCTTCCTTAGAAAAGCATTTTTCCAAAACTGTACCTTTCTTAACCAAATACTATTCATGTTTTCGCTAATAGATACAATGAGAGGAATATGTTATATCGTGTGTCGTTACATTTTCATTGGCTCGGATTCGGAGTTTTTGAGCATTTGACTCTGTCTTTACTGCGTAGGAATCTGAATACGCAAAAAAGTTTGTAAATCACGTACCGTTCCCATCCTACGCTTACGTCTAAACCAAAATTACGACTATAGAATTCGAAATTCAAAATACAATAAACATTTCCCACAACGAAATTTAGCACATGCAAGGTATACCAACCTACGATATGTTTAAAATTGGGTTAGAAAAGTGACTGCTCGTATGGACTACAATTTCGGCTCTCCAGTACCAGAACAATATGCTGTCGTATAGACGCAGACAGGCGTTATGAAAATCCAGTATAAAAATTAGGAAATATTACACCAATAACAGAATTACAAATGTCTCTGAATAATCTTTCAAAGCCATCAAAGCCGACAACTTTGAACGTGCATTATCTCCAGAAAGTATAACATCTATCCGCCTAAGCCAGACGAGAAAAGTAAACCATGGCCGTGAGCGTGACATGGTGGGTGAGGTCGACCTTTGACTGACCCGACCTCCTCCGGCGTTCAAGTAATTTTAATATTCATGTATAAAGTTGCTTTTTGTACTTAATGCAATTCACAATTTGTCATAATATAAAATATAACATACACACAAACCCACGGTATTACATGTGTATGGTATACCCTCATTCCATAAGGATTGTCAAAATATTAATTCGTTCCTCGATTTTCTAATTAAGCGTCGACGGTTCTTATACTTGCAATATTGTCACTTGTGCATTTGGCACGTACTACTTTTACAACGCTGACAACGCATGAAATGAACACCTGCTAATATTTTTAAGTTTACAAAATATACAATACAACAACATAGAAATGTCACATTACGTATTTTGAATTAAATAATTACATATTTATCATGTAATTTTTTGCAAGATACCGTTTCATTCGTCATCGTGGTACTACTATGATGAAACAACAACTCACTAAAACTCAAAAATCTAGCAACTGTCAATTTTGTCATTATAATCTACCGCTACCGTACCATAGTTTAACGACTAGAAAGTTTATAACCTGACCGATTTGCATTTGCACGAAATACCTTTACCTCTATTCGGCATTGAATAAATTAGTACGATCAATATGTATGAATATTTATAAAAAATAATGGGAAAAGTTGAAACAACAAAATCACACTAACCTCACAGTCTGTCACCTGTCACTGTCAAAATTAAAATCTCTCCGTTTCGTCTCCACGACCTCAATGGAATTTTTCCTTAGTTTTGTTTTTGTAAGCAGAAATGGGAGACAAATCTGTTGTGCGAATCCAGAGAATGCGAATGTGATTGATCGTCTGAGTCCAACTAACTAATATTATGATGATGACGGTGGTCTGTTGTTTGCAAAATGATTACTGCGTTGTGATTATAACAAAGTTCGCAGAAAAAGTCAGTGGAGGAGTTTTACGTGTGTGTCTGGTGTATGCCTGCCGTGTTGCTGTGTGTGATGGTGTTGACCTGAAGTTAGAAAAGTGTTGTTGTTGCAGACAGCTGACAGGGTTAGACGCAGAAAATATTCAGAGAAGAGAAGGCAGGCAGAAAGCAGGAGCAGAAGGTGTCATCGATTCCTTCTATCTCCAACGCAAAAGTTCATTCCCTTTTAAATCCAAATCCACACTTTCTATATTACATTTACAAGACTACGACTCCAACATAAACCACAGACTACAGACCAGTCTCCGCCTTGGGACACAAATTCATACTCAACCCTTTTCCTCAAACACCACTAGACTAGATGGCGGTTTCAAAAGAGTGTTTTCAAAGCGGAATGAAAATTCCGTCCCAGACTTGTCCGTTGTTCCTTGTTCGTCCATCTTTATTTCCTTGAAATGGTTTTAAAAAATTAAAAAATGATAAAATTGATACCCGAGAACTAATTGTAAGAGTTGACTGTAAGAGATGTCTAACCATTTCTTTGAAGCATCCATGAGGTGACGATGTTCCATGGTTTCTAGGGACTTGTCTACTTGTTTCTTCGTTTCGGCGAGTAGTTCATGCTACTGTGTTCCAAGTTCCAATAATCTTGTCCACTTCTTTCGGACTCTGGTGTGGTGTAGGTGTATTACTTACAAAATTAGGTTGAAAAATCGCTGATGCCTGGTTCTAATGGAAAATCCAGCACTGCTCACTGTAAAGATAGATTTACATAGAATATTTTACATGTGGTTGCGGTTGGTCTGTTCAGACTTCAGAGTTCAGATAGGCCTACGAAATCTGCAATAACAATCTCATGCCTAAAAGTAAAGATCATCAAACAGACCTGGTGGTACATTCCAGTTTGTGCGTTTTATGTCATGTAACGTAGCGTATTAGTAGGTATGTTTATTGTAAATATTCCCACAATTCCCAGGTCACTCGACTTCAATGTCAATGTAATTCACAATTTACTTGAGGATGATGAGAAAAGTGTGAGGTTTCTTGACATGCCACCCTCCCCCCCGGATGGTCGCGGTCATGAGGTCAACTGGCTCTGGTCGTCTAGTAGCATGGAGTGAGTGAATTCGACAAATGTAAATGTAACAACGTAAATGTGGGGTGTGTGTGTTTTGTGTCAATTCACCACAATGTAATTGTGGATGGGGAGCCCCAAGTTGGCCGACAGCCGACAATGTCGGCTACAAGTTGGCCGACAATTGTCGGCTAAACCTGCAAGATA
>JAQGCB010002793.1:0-10838 GCA_034698835.1 Protaphorura tricampata | reverse complement strand
GTGTTTTCTAATAATCCTGGCATTATGTAAACTGAAATATTTTACGTGTATAATACGTACGCAAAGAAATATACGACGGAACTGAACAATTATTGTATTGTTCTAATGTATAATTTGATCTAATTTTTACGTCAAAAGTGGCTTCCTTGTCAAATCCAGGCACAAACTCCATGCCAAACCACCCACTAAACATTCATCCTCGAAAAAAATATTCTTCACGTAATAATTTTTCCTTTTAGATTTTTTTTTCAAGCACTCACTCATACGGGGCTGCCTGCTGGCTGGTGAGACAGAAACACGAGAGGTTCACGGTACATCATGTTTTACCACCATATGTATTGACAAACTTCAACTTGTCTTGTTGAGGAGATTTCAATGTCGTCGTATTGATTGATATCTATATTATCGGCACGAACAATTTTCATGTACTATGACATGACACGAGCCAGCGTGGCGTGACATTGGGTTCGATTTTGAAGAAAGTGTGTGTATGAGAATGTTTGTCAGGAGCGAAAGCAAAAATATATTTGCTTTCTTTACATTTACAATCTAAACGTTTCGTGTTCAGTCGAGCTTATTCTTTCCTGCCAATAGCACAACTTTCACCGAATAAAAAAAAAACTGCCATTTGTTGTAATATTTAAAAAATATAGGAAAATATGTAAATAAATGTGCATAGTTTTAGTGTTGTATCATATCGAGTTATGTCGTTAAATTCTGTGTGTCAATGTTTCAAGAGTATCAAAAAAGTAGGAATCAATGCGATCATCAAAGTTTTTCGTTGATTTAAATGCGATTCGGAATATAAACGTAAAAATTTGATTTGGACACTGATATCGTTCTGACCATTTTCGTCTAACATTGAATCTAAATAAACAAGAACTTTAATTTTAACATATCCTGGTACACTGGAATCTGAATATTAAAAATGACTAACAAGTGGAGCACTTCTGAACTGAACAATGACTTCAACCTGCGCCAAGACATTGAAACCCCTGACCCACAACTGATTTACCCTTCAGAGGTCAAAACAGAATGGAAAAGAAGCTTTGTCGTGGTGACCTTCCCATTTCTCTTTATTGGATTCCCCTTGAATTTACTTGTATGGGAGTCTGATGAGAGTTCGGTCAAATATCGAATATTTTCCACAACATCATGGTTCGTCTACTTTTTCAAACCATATCGTGGATCTGTGATCCTCACGATCATTTTCTTCATTTTTTCCATGGTGCCTTATTACATAATCGTTCAAGCGATTTACTACATCATCTATGATCTCCTGTACATTGCCATTTTGAATTGGGATATTTTATGGAATACTCTCAATCTACTTCGTTACCTCCCATTGGCTATTCCTCTCGTCATGGCTTGGCTTTGGGGATATGCTTTCAAAAATCTCATCAGATCTTTTGACTCTGTCCGAGCTGAATTTCATGATCGATTGAATTATTCATGGAGAATCCCACCCACATTCCAATCCCCCTTTCAACAAGTATGGTGCAAATTGTTGATCATTTATTTCCTCATTGTGGCAAGTCAGATCGTCATCATTTTAATCGTTCACTACGTGGACTCGGATTCGTTCTCGTCAGGGATCTACTGGATCGGTTTCACCATTCAACTGATCTACAATTTAGTTTTTCCTGTCTATGCCATGTGCTGTTGGGCCCTTGAGTCAGAACTCACTTTGTTGTCACTTTATTTGAGATCCCTTGTTTTGGATAATCTCAGACCTACTTTCAGGTAACGTTTTGTATTCCAGAATTTCAGCGATTATGATTAGTGTGTTAATTTTGTATCATTATTCTAGAATTTTCAACGAAATCAAAGATTTGTACAAGAAGATTGCAAAGCAGGTGTACATTGTGAATCGTGCCTTTGGATTGTACATGTCCTTCGTCATTATAGTCACACTTTCCAATGCCTACACTTGCGTTGGGTATGCAGGGGCATTGTTTTCGCCTTATTTCGTAATGCTGTTCACGTCATCCTTGCAATCCTTGGGTTTGGATTTGGGTCCGACAGTCTCTCCTGATGAGAACTTTTCAACCGAAGGCCCGAAAATGCTTCGGACTGTTGTTGGGTACATGTTTGTGGCTTTGCTACAAAGTCTTCTCGTTTTAATCACCGTGAAACAGGCAATCAAAGTGAACAGCTCGGCCAGATTCATTCATGTTCTTTTGAATGATTTTGTGACGCATTCAACGGCTACAATAATGACACCTGAGTTGTACCAATCGGTAAGGACAAGTTAAGTAGTTTGAGCATGTTTTGTATTCTCAAATCCTGTTCTAGCACAGCTATTGAAACATTACTAAGGTTGAGGGTTCGATTCCTTAATTTGGATAACTCATTGAAAATCAATAAATTGTACAAACCAGGAACCCGAAGATATCTGAAAGCAAATTCTACTTTTATTTAGAAATACTCTCATTAATTGACATAGTCGAGGCTGAATCAAACATCTGGTGCATTTCGTGTGCCTTTTTGCGAGTTGCTTCCCATTTGGCCTAGGGATTTACATATTAATTATGTCGTTACTCTAGTAGTAGGAAAAATCATTGGAGAAAAATCTCTTTAAAGCAACCCGGGGGAGAGGAGGTCCGAGGAATTGAACCCCAGTACAGAGAGAACGATCGTCACACCTGTACCACTACGCCATTTGATAGACCTTTGTTCTACTTTTATTTAAACGACGTTACCAGATGACACGGTTTCCAAACGATTCACTTGTGTTGAGTTCTTGGGCCAAATGTCCCGTTAGTAAAAAAACTAGATTGAACGTGTTTAAACTCAGAGCATTGTTATGCAAGTCGATTGGTTAAGGAAAACTAAAACGTTTAAACACATTTGATCGTCAGGTTTCCTTATTCCCATCAAACTATTTTCTAATTATTACATTTTTCAAATATTTCATTGGTTGAACGATTTTGAGACGATCAAGAATGAAGGGACAGCTGACGATGTTACCTATCAGAATAATACTACTGGACTATGGATAATATTTTTGCACTCATTAAAAAGTTTACGTACAAGTTCAGAAAAATTAAACCATTGATCTAAACATTTAAATTATTTGTTTTGTATTTAGTATCGACTCCTCAAATTCTACATTCACTCAACAATGGAACAAATTGAGAAACCAGTATTGTTGAGAATTGCGATCTTGAATTTCTTACCGTACTTTGGGAGGCGTCTGCATACGTACAACCTTCGCTTCTAGAAGATCACAACGCAGACATAATCTGGACTGATACAGGGAACTTATGTGATATTTATGTATTAGAAACTAAAACATGAAAACCTCTTTACAACGACTGAATGAGTGATACAATGAACTTTCCTGTAACACAAATACACAATTCTAAATGGCCTGATGACCACAGACCCCATTTCTTAGCCTACTAGATTTCTCTTGTTAACAACTTAAGAGAATCTGAAATAAAATGAGTCCATCATCGATTGAAATATTTTATGGTGGTCCACCCTGTAGATGTGGAGCTTATGAAGCCTAACGCTTTAAGTGTAATAGCACAACTGTACAATTGTAAAAATAATTCCACTGATAATATTTTATCTCACATTTTGTTACACATTTTAACTTTATTTGCATTTTATCGTGTGGTTCAAGTCTACACTCTGAATGTAAATTATAATTACCAGTCTGTATTTGCCTTGCCGTGTACTGCTTTGAATACACACACGAATAAAAAATGACGACCTTAACCCATTCTGCATTGAATGTGTTAAATTTATACAAACGAAATACTTTAAATTTAAAAAAAGTGACAGTTACACAAGAAAGTGTTAAGTTTAAAAAACCTACTAAATTATGGAGATTGACTTTTGGGATTGTGAGTTTTCCATTCTTTTGCTTAGGATTTCCAGTCCATCTCATTCTCCTTAGTGACAGAAAGAACAAACTCGGTTCCAGATTCACAAAATGGTTGAAAGAGATTATCTGGCCCAGAAATATTATCATTCTGCCAATTACCATACTCCATTTAATAAACACTGTCGTTTTGAGCAGTTATCTTGCCAAAGCCTTTTGGGCAATTTTTGACCAACTCTTGATTCGTGGAGCTCTAACATGGGATCTTGTTGATAATTTTGCTGTCCTTGTTCGTACCGTTCCGGCTATTGTTCCATTATACGCTATTTGGATACTCGGATACTCTTTACGAGATTTTATTGCATCTTGTGATCAATTTCGGAGAAATACTGTTAAGCGTTTGCCCTTAAGCCCACGCCCCCGGGGAGACATAAAATCTGCATTCAAACATCCTTCTTTAACTTGGACCTTATGGTTAAAACTAAGCTTCGTTTACATTGTGATTTTTGGCATCCATTTTGTTCCAATCATTGCCTCTGGATGGGAAGCCCAACATTGGACGAATATATGGATCTCTCTAATGTACCGTTTAATCCCACCCGTCTATTGCATGTGCTGTTGGGCACTGGCCTCAGAATTTCAAATACTGTCCGGATATTTAACGGCTACTCTGAAAGAAAAAGAACAACCGATCAGTAATGAGAAATTAGCAGAGGTCAAGGACTTATACAGAAAAGCTGCTAATCATGTCACGTACGTGAATAAAAAGATGGGGAAATATTTGTCTGGAATGGTTCTTCCTATTTTGACTTGGCCAGCATTGGCTCATATCATCATAGCCAATCTTTACATGAGAGGAACAATGCCAAGACTTATGTTGTTGAAGATTTTTAAATATATTGGTGTGTTGAATATTGAGGCAATGTTAAAAATGAATGAGTCAGAATTGGTTCAAAGTATTGTGTCTCATGTGGCTGTGGCTTTGTTAGAATTATCATTAGTTTTGTATTTAATTTTTCAAGCCATTCATGTGAGTGATGAGTCGAGGTTTGCTCATGTCCTTATCAATCAAATCATTGGTGACCATACTTCTCCCGTTATTAAGAGAGAAGAATTCTATAAATCGGTAAGGAAATTTATACTCGACAAAGACTAATCGTTAGCGTTGCTTGTTGCTGCCGTAACCTGTTAACATGTGATTTTTTATTTCAGACACGACATTTAAAATTCTATATGGCCATGACACATGATTCGGATAATCCGGCCTTGATGAGACTCCCTTGTCTAGATTGGGTCCCATTTCTAGGGTACCGAATGCACAGCTCCAAATTAACAAGTGAACCCATTCATCGACGATTTTTGAATGAAGTTATATGAAATGGAATAATAAAGTGGCCATAGTAGGTTGTTAACTATGTCAACTATGAGAAGTAATTCTATTGTGAGAAGCAGTATTCAAACATTCAACCGCTTCTGAACTCTTGTGGGTGACCTGGTCTAATTTTTCCAGCATTATGATTTTTAATTGTACGTTAAGAATCGATCAGACGCTGACGACGACGTGATGTTCGTTTCCGGTTGAATCTCAAATTCGTCACAAAACATTTGGAATAGTGATAAAAGAATTCTAGCAATTAGTAAATGTGTAATTAATGTTAACTAATTAGCAAATTACTAATGACATCACCACACTTGTTCAGAATCTCAATTTGCTCTTGGTTTGAGCCTGTAAATAAAGTTATCTAATTATGTACCCGCGGTATTGCGAAATAGTTAAAATTGGCGAACTAAATAACATTGATGTAAAATACTACAGAGTTCTAGTATCTCAAAACTACATGCATAATTAACTATTTTACTTATAATATTTATTCAACTTTTCGAGAAGTGGTACATTCGGACTGAAATATAATCATCACACGAAGTACGTACAGTGGACTCTCTATATACCAAACTCAAAAAATGCACCAAATTTGTGTCCAATGAAGAGAAAGTTTAATATACAGAAAGTGGAATAACAAAGAAGTGTATGCAAAGGGAGTTCGTTCGTTCCTGACATTCCGGTCGGTGTAGAGAGGTGTACGATATAGGGGAGGTTGATATATAGAGATTCCACTGTACTACGTAACGATTAAAGTAACTGCTGGATCATCTTCAGACTTGGGCCAATTACTTTGAAAATGTAATTAATTACAAATTACACATATTTTTTTTTGAAAATAATTGAATTATAATTACAATTCCAATCCAAATTACAATTTCGAATACAAATTTTGTGTCTGATGTATATGTTTGCGTTTGAGTTTCAATTATAATTATAATTAAGTATTACGAACAAAAGCACGCCCGTCTACGTCATGGAATATGGAAAATGGAAATGTATTTTGCTACGCTTATCTCTGTAATGGAATTAAAATATTAGTACTACAAGTATTTTACGTAAATCAAACCGATGAGATAAACATAAGGTACGTGAACAAATGAGTACGTAAACCATAATTTTTGTGAATTTTAGCGAAGTGCGAAAAACCAGCGGATGGGAGTTAAAACTTTATGTATCTTATCAGGAATTCTCTTTATCTTCACCGCTCAGCCATACTCGACTGATTACAATAATTTATAGCCCTTTTCATTATTCAATCCAGTTGTGAACAGTACTTGACAGCTGGTTACCTAAATTCATAAAATTTTCGAACATTATATTTACAAGCTGACATGGGTGTTCAAAATTTTGTTCCTTGAGTAATTTTCAAAAATGACACGCCTCGGAACCGGTTTTAACAGCATTAAGACGATTAGTAAAGAAGTTCAAGTGCAACGGAACGAATACGAATACGAGTACGATTATGATGTTAAAACCAGTAACAGAGTGAAAATCCCAGTGGAACATTTACAAACTGAATTTGAAGACTCAGACACCCATCATTCTAGAAAATGGAGTTTTGTGTTTTTGATCGTCGGTGCCCCATTCCTGGTCCTAGGATTCCCTGTTCATTTACTAATCAGTTTTAAAAAATCAAAATCAACTGCCCCTGTGAAAAGTCCGAACCGAAAATCTGAATGGTTCCATGGAATTTTATTCCCAGACAATATTTTCACACTTTTGTGCACTCTCGTCCTCATCACAATTTCATGTGTTCTGATCGTCTATTTTCTGACATCTGTTTGGAACATATTCGACTATCTCGTTCTCCGTGGAGAGTTAGCCTGGAAATTGCTAGTAAATTTAGCAATTTTCTTCCGGACACTTCCAGCCATCGTCCCACTCTTTGTGTTCTGGATAATTGGATATTCATTTAAGGATGTGATTGCATCTTTTGATTCTTTCCGGGAACATTTCGTGAAACGTTTGAAACTTCGACCTCGTGGGAAAGCCACATTTGCACATCCGGCTTCCCCAATAGGATTTTGGGTCAAATTGGGTCTTCTTTATTTCGCGATTCTTTGTATCCACGTAATTCCCATATTTGCTGATGGTTGGAGAGGTCAGCATTGGACGTCTGTTTGGATAGGTCTTATGTACAGGTTAGCACAGCATGGAAATTGGAAATATACATGGTGGGCCAAAAGTAACCGTATTTTTGCATGCTTCGTAAATATGCGAAAGTAAAACAATGATTTTATTTGCACAGATTCATCCCTCCACTCTATTGCACTTGTTGTTGGGTTCTAGCATCCGAATTTCAAATTCTGTCTGGATTTTTGACTTCTCTCCTTAAGGATGACTGTCAAATTACGATTGAAATCATGGAGGAGATTAAAGACCTATATAAAAGAGTGACAAATCATGTGACTTATGTGAATAAGAAACTTGGAAAATATTTGTCATTTTGGATCATCCCTGTTTTGGCCTTCTCAACGATTTCTCATTTGATTCTAATGGTGTTTTATTTGGCTGGAGGTATTTCAGTCACAACTATTCTGTTCTTTTATGGGATTGTTGGGGAAATTGATGACGAAGGAATGATGAAGAGTGAGTCTGAACAATTGGTGAGGAGTGCAGTTGCTCATATATTCGTTGGATTTTTAGAGGTTGGATTGATGGGATTTATGGTTCTACAAGCTATTGCTGTGAGTGATGAGTCAAGATTTGCTCATGTTCTCATCAATGAAGTCATTGGAGATCATTCTTTACCAGTCATTAAGAATGAAGAACTTTATCAGGCGGTAAGAAAATGACAATATTACTGGAAAATATTATCGGGCTGCCTTCAATTTTTGTAATATTGAAATTTTTGTAATTTTTTTTCAGACTCGACACTTGAAATTTTATATGTACATGACACATGAGGACGATAATCCAGCTTTGATGATGATTCCCAGCATTGCACGACTCCCACTCATTGGGTACAGAATTCACAGTTCTAAACTACGAAATCCACCCCTTCATCGGAGATTCTTGAATGAAATTGTGTGAAATTATTATGAAATTATTATGAAAAAGCAGACAATTGTAATTTTCTCTAACCTTGCATTGCTTCAATCAATCAAAAAATAAATTTGCATAATATGCAAATGCATTTGTATCAATAAATGTAATTAATAAGCATATCATTGACCCTAAAAGTTACCTGTGAGTACGAAACTTAATTTATACAACCTAGGGAAGCAATTCTAAAAACAAATTGAACTTTCCTGCCATGAAAAACTACCACAGCACGATTCTACAGCAAAATATGATACACATAATTGATTTAAGATTCCAACTGCTGCATGTGCTCATGGTCTAATTACAGCACCATTATTCAGGCTATATTTTATAATGGCATATGATGTTTGATAGGACATGTCACTTTTCAAAAGATAAAATACGGATACGTGGATCTGCAGTCAAGTTCAACGAATCAATTAATTTTTTAGTCCACAATCTCCAGACTTAATCGATTGCGTGCGTTATCATTCTAAAGGACCATGACAATTTGAATGTCCTTGTCAAGAATATGAGCTTTTCTTCGGTAGGAAAAATAATTATCTGATTCCGCAATTCCGCATTAGTGTAACTAATTTTGTGTGGTTTGGCTGCGACAAGGGAGAGATATTACACGTTATGCGTACCAGCACTCATAACTGAAAAATTATGTCGGTTCCGAATATTGGTCGACATGTAGTAACTTTCCCTTGTGAGTTCAGCTTGCTTAGTTGGAATTATTCATAAGTTCGGAGGGTGAAGGTAAAACTTTATTTACCGTGAAGATAGTTTCATTAAGAAAAATTATCATACGTACGAAATGTGGCGTTTTCTTAGTCGATCTAATCGGAATATTTTAGAATGCGGGGAAAACTAAAACCGAATGTACTCTTGAATGAATTTGACATTTTCGTTTTGAAACTTGGTATACGAGTTCCTCCACTAAAAGATAGATACACAAATATGTCACATCTCTCAAAGCGAAGACTTGTTGTAACATTCATTCATCAGTATTTTTATTCGAGAACCGAATATACGTGCGAACATACGAAACGCCTACAAAGAATTTATGTACATTGGTTGTGTTAAATATATTATGTTCAGAATTTCTAATTGCGATGGCACGTCGTACTTGGATTCTTAACAAACTCGTAGAACAATAGCAGAGCGTTTTGGCACATCACACATCTGTTTCTTAAAAAAAATCTATGTGAAAAATTACAACTCAAGCCATGTACCATTATCTTGTAGCTCGATTCGCAAATATGATCTCAAATTCAAAATTCCTCAACAACATCTTCAAACGAAACTCCGATTCTGAAATATTGGAAGATGTGTGTTGCCTGGAAAGATTGAAAAAATTTGTGAACACTTCCATGGCCATAAAATCCATACCATTCGGCCTGGAATTTGATGAAGTTGACAATGTACACAGAATGATTGGTTTACAGGGAGGTTGGAACATCTTTCTTTGGAAACTCGTTGCTACTTGGACTTGCATCCAGTGTCCATTCTTATGGATTGACCTGTATTACCATTATCCTGTCTACGTCCAGGAGAAATCCCTCATTCAGCCTTTACTGAACGCAGTTTGGGCAACAGGATACGTAAGCGTCAGTTGTCACCATGTTCATTTTATGCTCAGAAGAAAAGGAATCATTCAGGCCATGAATCAAATTCTAAGTCTCCCTGGTCGTGTCTCCGGTAAGTGTAAAATGCACAAATAAAATAAAACACTCATGTTAATCATCATTTTTTCCAAATTTAGATCCAACACATCAAAATGACTTCAAAAATACTTGGCGGAACGTAGACTTAATGGTCACCCTGATTGGAGGTATGGAATATCCTGTGTCACTCATGTCTGGGATTTGTTTTTGGATATTCCCGCATCACCGGCGATATCCATTTGCATTCTTACCACTTGCCTGGAAATCCCTTCCAGTAAAGATCCTGAATTGTGTCTATGAAGTGTTGATTGTGCTTCACCACTGGGGTGGGATTGGAACCATTTTAACACTCCACATTTTGTACATTGAGACAATTACCACTGCTCTACAAATTGTGACAAGGTACAAAAAAAAAGTTCAGTTTTCATTTTATTCTTACAAGGGAGAGTCATGTGGTGCCTACCAGCACCCAGAACCGACACAATTTTTTCTAGTCTGGTCCCCGGGCATGCCCTGACCATGAATCAATCGAATTTCTGTTCAAATCATAATTGCACCTCCCAGAGGTCAGGAAAGGTCATTTCCCATGCTACCTAATGTAATGTGAAAATGGATCTGGCTCCCTCGCCGGATGTGGTGACTGTTTCTCACAATAAATTAGATGGCATAGAAAATGACCTTTCGTGACCTTTGGGAGGCGCAATTACGATTTCAACAGACGAAATTCGATTGATTCATGGTCAGGGCATGCTCGGGGACTAGAAAAAAATTGTGTCGGTTCCGGATGCTGGTAGACACCACATGACTATCCCTTGTAAGAATCCGAATTTAGGATTTTGAACCTTTGAATTTTTTTCAGATTGAAGACCCCTGATGGAATCAGACTGTACAGAATCCTACAATTAATTCAAAGGGACTATGAGATCGG
>JAQGCB010002792.1:0-10838 GCA_034698835.1 Protaphorura tricampata | reverse complement strand
AACAGTTTAGGTCAACCGAATCATTCCTCTTTCGTTGAAAAAGTTAGCAAACATTTTCAAACTGTGAACTATTCGTTGGACTAACAATAAGCCCCGTAACCCAACCCAAATGTGGATTTCTTTATTAAACTAAACTGATTAAGCATTTCGATGTTTAACGGGCCAAAATTTAAATATTTCCCGATTAATCTAACCTAGGAATAACAAATAACTAGTATAGGAGAAAGTCAATTTGAATCTTCATTGTTTTCATCGAGTACTTCCAATTATAAGACACTTAGCTTTTAATAGAATAGCAACTCATTTGTCAAAATTAAGTTTTAGAAAACTATTGATTGTGTCACCGATTTATTGGGAAAATTGGGATGTTCATCAGAAGTTTCAGAAGCATAGCCTCAACGCGTACTTGGTTCAAATCATTTCATCGTATTTAGTTAACACATGGTTTTGTTTGTCTTTAAATAGCTTGGGCGCACAAACTGCAGTATTCAACATGACATCATTTTTAAAGCTGGATAATTTTGACAAACGAGTAAGGCCGATTTGTATTGTATTGCTACTGCTAGAACAGGGAAGAAAACCATTACTAAAATTAATAATATTACAGTTTATCAGCATAGGCAAATTTTAAAACTTTCTACCGAATTCAGTCGCATTTAAAAGCACTTGAATAAAACAAGCCAGTCTCAAGTTTTCAATTGCAAAAGTTAAGGCTATTGTTTTAGGGCAACATTATCAATAATTATCTTTAAGGATATGTCCGTATAACATTGATACCTGATTCTGATAATTTTTTATTCCTTACTGACTTCCTTTCTCATATTGGGTTTCTCACTGATATTCTTGTCTGTCTTGTCGATTGCACAGACGATAACCTGAAGTTTTACTATTAATAGATTGTATGGTACTTACTATAATAAAACAGGCTGAATCCTTACTTACAGGCGAAGGCTCACTTACAAAAAAACTATGTGAGAGCTCACCTCGAAATTTTCAGTTCACATATAAACTATCAGTTAAAATCACAACAGCCCCGGTATCAAATCTAAATCTACATGATATTCTCAAGATCCTGCTTCTTTCCTTAGGCAAACAACAGGAACTCTCTTCAATCTCTTAAAACTTTTAAAAACATAATATTTAATATAAAATTGTGTGATTGTCTTAATTTCTATAATTTCATGAGTGAATCCCAAGTACATTTAAAATTTTATTTTTTAGGCCAGTCACGCGTTGAGTCTCGGATCCGCTCTCATCTCCTGTGGTTCTCTGTACATTATGGGACCCTACGACGGGGGAAACACCGTGCTCTCTTGGTCCCGTCATTGGACCTGCCCCTTGCCCTATAGAGGTCGATGGCTGAAATACATTTAACAAAGACCCCCGTCCAAATCAGTCACTATACTACTCAATATAGAAAACATGAAATGTTGGTTAAAGTCTTAAATTTTTTTATGGAATCACTACCAGCTCGTGCTAGACCTTACTATAGTATAAAACTTTAAAAGAATTGCGGGGTTCAAAACATTGGATTTAAAAACAACTCGAACTATCTTGTATTTTAAATTAACAGTTTAAAAGATATTGTGAAATTTTAGGTAGAGAAAAATCGTTCGCGTGCAAAAGCAAACTATAATTTTAAAAATTCATTAGTTACAGGTTATTTTGATTGCATTCCTTGTTTCACACGGAATTTACACCTACAGAGATTTTGAAAGGATAAATGATTTCGTTTCAATCTCGTTAGGTCAAGCTCAAACTTTTTCTAGCCGGGACAGAATAGTATTAGTTAGATTAACATATACGCACAATATTCATGGATTTACTATATGCTTCCTTTTTGCATTCTATTAGAACAAGAGAATTCACAGGAGTACAGATGAGAAAATACCAGCTCGCACTTAGTGAACCAGAGAAATAATCCTGACTGAGTTAATACCATTAAACGTCATTCACATTCTGCTTCTGCTTGGTAGTGCCAATTCAAGCAAAAATTTCTTGAGCATGAGTTCATCTTGACCATATAATACTAGGTCTTTTTGGTTTGTCCAACATAGATATTTTAGTATCTTTGTCTCTAACTGGTTGTGCCATCTGCCCTGAACGTATTGGTTACAGCCAACGCCAACAGCAAACGTAACAACTAGTAAGTGTGATTTGAGGATTAATGGCCTACAATTCTGTTTATCCTAATCCTAAGGTGAAGTGGTGTGTTTACTGAGAATACAGAATAAACTGTTAGATTATGCTCCTGTAATAAGATGACAAGAAGAAACTCAATTTGTAAGTGAAAACCTTTTTCTGAACAGGGTTTAGACAGGAATTGGAAGGAACAGTGCATGTGGAAGGTCTAAATAAGAAAAAAAAACATACAGGAAGGGAGAATATGCAATCCGTCACAGAATGCGAAGTAATTGGGTGAAGTTTTTACAGACAAATCAATGTTAGCCAATTAGTAACTACGAATCGAAAAATAGGGGTTGCAGATTGAAGCAGGTTTGAAACCAGTATTAACAACGACTCTAGGAAGCAACTAATCAATGAACTAAACAAATTATACAATTAAAAAGAACTGCAAAAGATTTCATCTAAACTTGTTTCGTAAAATATGTGGGGCAGTATAAACTTTGAAACTTTCTTTTACCTCATCTGCAGGGTCAAATTGCACTGAATCTGTCAGGGATTCTCGAGATCCTCTTCGGCTTCTATCACGTGAAGTTTGCGGCGGTAAACTCCGTCTTTTTTCTTGTGGGGTCAACATACCTCCTCCCTCAGGCCCAAGTATTTGTGCCATTTTTGCTTGCTTGATAACGTCCATCGCCTAATAATCACATGTAAAATCAGTATCTCTTGATCGTCTTTCCTTCATTCCAATTTACTGACGCTGACGCACATACAGATACAATACAAAATCAACAAATCAAGGATCTCCTGCTGTCGTCCCTTCCACAAAGTAATTTAAACAGAAGTCTCAGTCTCACTAGGCTAATCAAAGTCAACTCGTATATGCTTTCGGCGTTGCATGTACATTACTTCCCAAGTCAATTATGAAAGCTGGGTGTTTTAAATATTGACGAATTTATATCTTTTTCCATACCTCTTTTCTAGAACGTGTAGCACATTCCTCTACCGTATCAGCTGCCTCATATTTTCCTTGACGGCGATAAAGGAAGCCCAAATTCTTCAAAGTTGTGGTAACGGTTGGTGAATCAACTTTAGCTGTTTTATGCCATCCACCATAGTCATTTCCAGCGGATTCATCTTTATTTTGTAATTTATTCTCCTCCCTTTCTTCAGCAACCTAAAGACACAGAGTTAAAAAATTTTAAATTCAAAACTATGTGAACTTCGATAATTTTTAAGCCGAAAATTCGCCTAGTGACTCTATATTGATCTCTCAAAAGATTCCTTATAAACTTTACATCAATTTGAGACCACCGCGAGTATGTACACTCACCTGCCAAATTGGTTTGTTATCCCCTGAAACCACAATACAAAATATTAGCAAGACATAAGATATTAAAACTATTATAGTCTAGACTATAAAATGAAAGGAGCAAACCGTCAATTGCGCCATATTCCCGTTCATGTGCCCTAGTAAGAACTTGTTTATACAAAATTTCGGCCTCTTTGTATTTTCCTTGTTTGAGATAACAAGACGCCAGATTGTTTTTAGTTTTTGCCACGTTTGGATCGTCCGGTCCGAGTTTCGATTCATAAATATCAAGTGCTCTTCTGTAATATCGTTCTACTTCCTCATACTTACCCTACAATTCATTTGGAAAATGAAACTAATGTGAGTGGTCTTGCATGTATTAAAAAATCCCGAAAACACAAACAATGGATACCTGATTCTGACAAAGCAAGGCCAAATTATTCAACTGTTTTGCAACATCGGGATGATCTTTCCCTAGAACTTTTTCCCTGATCTCCAAGGCTCGTTTACACAACGGTTCGGCGTCTTTATATTTTCCTCTCTTTCCGTACAGTACAGCCAGATTGTTTAAGGTTGCCGCTACCTATAAGTACAGAATAATAAGGTTAAAAATTGAATACTGATTATTACAGAATTGTGCTATCGGTCAACTTGCTGTAACGATAAAACTTACAGCAGGATGGTTCTCTCCTAGAGTTTTTTCTCTGATTGCCAGAGCATCATTTAGGAGTTTCGCGGCCTCTTTATACTTGTTTTGGTCTCTGGAACAAAACAAAAAACTCATAAAACAATGCTCAACGCATGCCAAAACGTAGTGTACACAATTGAATAATACTACAAATACGATTACCTGTAGACCAGAGCAAGTATATTGAGCATGGTGGCTACGTCAGGGTGATCACGACCAGAGGTTCGCTCCAAATCTTCTAGAGCTTGTTTACAAAGAGGAACAGCAACTTCGTAGCGCCCTTGGGACGCGTATTGAATCACAAGATTATGCAGAGTCCTAAGTCTGGCTGGGATCTCATATCCAGCACTCGCCTGCTGTACAAATTGACTGGGTGGTGTTGGTGACATTGCTATAAGAAGATTTCCAGAACCACAAACACGCACTTTAGTATATGTTCCTTGACTTTACACAGTACAAATGCACAGCCGTCACAATTTCTCTTCTTCTCATGCTCAACGCTCAATGCTAGTGTGATAAGCCCTGCAAGGAGGAACACATGCAATTCTAGTCATTCATAGAGTGTCGAGAGTTCCGAAAATTCATGCAGTAGAACAAATACAACAAATACCTATTCGATCTCACTGGGACTCACATTTTGTCACATACATAACGAAACTGGGTAAACTTGAAATAAATTAAAAAGTTCACATCGAAAATCCTAACTTTATTTTTTAAAGGGGTCCCACGCAACAAAGAATTCCGTTCAGATGGCACGTTACGTACACAAATACAACGCACAAACTACACGACTCAACGAAAGGCTTACGATTGTTTGTGAATGCAGTAAAAGTTGACGACAATTAACAAGTTATCCAGTCCCAATTACCAAAAAATTAGAGAATTAACTGCTGTACTAGCGAAATACTACGAAGAAGACAATGCATACAATATTTCAAAATAATGTGAGCGGCATGCAGAAAAAAAATGTATTCAGTTTGATAAGTGCAATTTTTACTTACCTCTTTCTTCGTTGTCATCGTCAGGAAATAAATCCATCACAGGATCAGATTCAGTTTTGTTATCCGATCGAGAAGACGTATCCATCGTGCTTTCGTCATTCTGCTACAATTATTAAATAAAAATGTTTACTTTTATTTGCGGCTTTGGCTATTGCAGGCTTGGATATGGATTGTTTGCTTACATAATTTTTTATAATATTTAGCAACGTACAATTAAGAAATAACAGTGAAACAGTCTCAAGCCACTTACTTGGGATTCTTGGTCGTATTTTTTTATTGAATTGAAAAACTCCAGCTGCTTATTTTGTTCTTCTAATTGGGCTACTAACTGTTCTGATGCTTGCAGTCGTTGTTGAGTGGTGGCTAGTTCATCCCTCAGCCAAGCATTCTCTTGACACAACCTCTTGACTTGAGTTCGAAGTTTTTGTTTCTCGGCCTCTGTAATCTGCATGTGAGTAGCCAATGCAACCATAACCTGTTAAAGGAATGAACCGAAATATTTAATAACTGATTTTTAATGATGTTAAGAAGTCATTATTTTAATCCGCCCCAAAAGTTTCCGTTCCTCGTCATCTCTCGTCGTATCAGTTAAATTACAAAAATCTTTGTGGGTTCTTGGCCGAATCATAATTGCATTTTATTAAACGCAGCAGAAATGGAGATACTTCATCTTGGTACTAATTGTAACAAAACTAAGAAACTTTAAATTAAATTTAAGAGATGTATGGGTGTATATGTATGGATCCCAGGAAAGGAGTGCTACGCTACATGGTCACCTTATGGCATGGCCAATTCGATCAGAATATTTCAGAGATGAACTTCATGTATCAGAGATTCGTGTGTGAATTAACAACACTTACTTTGGCTTCATCAATTCCAATATCAATCATTTCCAAAGACTTCCGTAGTATATCTGATTTCTCTGTGAGACCTTGGTTGTCATCTAGATTGGAGGACTGCGACTGCGATGTCTTCAAATTTGACTCTAGCGACTGAAGACCTGCTTGGTGCTCAATCTTGAGTGAGTCTAAACCGGCGATGACGGTCTTCGTACTACTCACTATTTCGTCCTGTGTTAATTGCGTCATTTTGTCGGTCGGATTCCTAAAAATTACATGTAAACAGGTAGGACATGAGACACTAAATCAATAAATGTTACCCGTTACCGTGCACTGAACTAATTAGTATCCATTAAATCCATTTGATATCAAGGGACCAACGGAAGGAGTCGAAATAGACAAAAAGGAAATGGGAACGTGTGATGTCGTCTTGCACAAGTTTTTACTTCATTATGTCTGTCAGACCCTCAGACCCACTCTACACCCCACTCCAATCCACTCCACCATTGGTTTCGGCAAGAATGATTAAAAATATAACGTAACACGACATATGATAATTAATATTAATTATGGTTACTTCATACTTAATTTAATATCATTAATTATTGGCATTACATAGAAAAGTAACATTACAAAGAGATTACAATAACTATAGACTAGAGCAACATTCCAAAAGTTTTATTTGGAAAATTCCGTCCCCATGTTAACTCTTGTACGGCCAACCTGTTTTTTGACTTTACGTAGCCAAGTGTTACCCAAATGGGCTACTTAACACGTGACTTAATACGTTCTAGCCAAGCGTTACCCAAATGGGCAACAGCATTGTAACCAAGTGTTACCCAATTGGGAGACACCATTGTTGCCAATGGCAAGTCTATTTGGACCGGTATTATGTTTCTAAAATGTAACCTGGATTTATACAGTCACTTAATTTCATTTTCACTTCATTTTTCGTCATTTTCATTTCATTTTTCACGTAAGTAAATAGTAAACGTAGTAACGTAGTAAAGTAAAAAAAAGTCGGGTGTTTATACTTTCACTTCACTTTGGTTCACGGAGTTCACTATTTTATGGGTATTTATACTTTCACTTCACTTCACATCATTAGCTTTAGGCCAAGAATATTTCACTAGTTGATGCCTGTTATCCCTCAAGCCCTCAAGTTACGTTTGAAAAACCTGAAGAGGTCAAACTTTGTTGACAAATGACAACGTCAAGCTGACAACTTTCAAAATTCTCCATGGTTACCCGGTTGTCTTTCCATTATAATAATATATTCTAAAAGAAAAATGGTCTACTTGTCTATGTTTTCGTGTACTTTATTCGAGTACCAGAACTTCCAAGTACGAATCTTAAGACAAGGAAAATAAAATAAAAATAAGGTGTAATTTGTATTCGTGCTCAACGGTTTATTTACTTGCAACATAAATTACATTATACAAGTACTACCAACTAACGATAATAATAATAATGAAATCAGATAATCATTTTTGTTTTCCACTAATTAGTAATTTATATTTTTCAAGATCAAACGCTCAAAATATCATATTCATTCCCTCAAGCACCACAGTAACAAAACAGCCATCAACTAGTGAAATCTTGTTGACTTAGGCATTGCCTAAAAGGCAACGCTGTAACATGTGATTTTGTGCAGCCCAACTGGGATACACTTGGCGATGCATGTCTAATGGCAAAATTACATTGTCTCCCAGTTGGGTAACGCTTGGCGATGTATATCTAATGGTGAAATTACATTGTCTCCCAAATGGGCAACGCTTGGCTACAGTACATTATTTTTATTTTATTTTTTAAAAATCAGGGTTAGGGATATAGGGGAAACCAATAGCTCCATCTTGTAGAGCATAAAATTCTTGAGGAATACATGGAAGGCCGTCCTCGTTCATGTTTATTGGCCGAGGCGGTGAATTTTAACAATAATGTCGCCCAATTGGGTAACAGCTTGGCCGTACAAGAGTTAAGAGACTTGGTGACCCAAATGAGTTCTCGGATTCTCTCGACGGATTGCCATTGGAGGCCAGACAATTAACAATTCGGACGTTATATGATGTACTTCGTGATCCAAAACAACCATCCATTTCTAATCTAACAAGTAATTTTCTTCATTTTCGCATTTCTTGTAATTTTATCTTTCACCCAAAAATTTTACATGTACCTTCTTGACTGGTTACGAAATTAATGTGCCTTGACAGATCTGAAGCACGTGACACTGATGATGGCAGCAAATGCAAGAGGGGAAAGGGGTGGAGAGGGGAAACGTAATTACCTATCTGACCTGACCGTACATTTTGGTCTCTATTCCATGAAAAAGCTCAAACGAGTGTTCATAAATGAGTGTGACGTAAGTACACGGCACCGGCACGGCTTGCCTCTTAATTTCTTGTGTGAAAATATCCCTCTAAAGTGTTCGCAGTCGCAGTGTCCTAATTAGTTTAATTCTTCAGTCGAGCTAAAATCTAGAAGAGAACATCTCGTTTATTTCAATTCAGACATAAAATCATCCAAGAATTCTTAATGTCTTTTAATGCGCACGAAGGACGAATTTGAACTGAAATTTTTTAAATGTCCGCACAGAGTATTTTATTTTGTATTATAACTTTAACTCTAATTGGGAATGTATGTAATTTTTATCCGCAGTTTTCAAAGACTTCCTGTGACATACTGACTGGTGATGTGGGACTCGAGGATTGGTATTTCCGTGATACACATGGGAGAGCGAGAGACATCACACCTTCTAGAATATCTCAAGAATCAAAATCTCAATTGTTTAATCTACGTTTGAGAATCTGAATCTGATTGATAGGAGTTTTTACTGTTCTTTTCCTTGGTTTTATTTTAATGTTTTTAAAAGCTGAACTACACTTTTTGTAAAATATTCCCAACAATTCTCATTTTCTCATCAGCTTAGTAAGGAACTTGCGAATTCGCATTATTTTACTTTTATTCTTCGAAAGTGGAGTGTGAATAATTATTCCATGGAAGAAAATGTAGGTTGGATGGACAGAAACCCATAGTTTGCCTTTAGTTAAGTCCTTCCATATTTTTTAAAACCAGTGACAATTAAGTGTATAATTTAGTGACTGATTACCTACCCGTTTGTAGTCATTTAATCAAAATCCAACTTCGTAAGCATTCGAATAGTTAAGTGTTTATTTTCCCTAATTGACGAGGTTAGTACGAAAATTAAGCCATGCATGCGCACTATTTGTTAAATATTGACCGATCATTGAGGGCTACCAATAAAATAAATCTCCAAGAGAGGAATGACGAACACTATTTCCCTGTTTTTACTTGTACACAGTTAGTTTATGTGGTTGGGGTATAGCTATACCTCCCATCTTTTTAAGTACCGAGTACCGAGTGGCATATTTTTTTACTAGTAGGCAGGGACGAAGCTAGCAGTGTGCCACGGTGTGCGCCGCACATGGGCGCAAGATTTTTGGGGCGCAGAATTTTTAAGCTTTATGTGTACATTAATGAAATGTTCAAGTTAATTGTTTTATTTTTAGCGTTTATTTAATGTTTCCAATGATATTTGCTCCCATGCATGTAAATGTACTTTACATGTGTAACTTGATTTAGTTTTCAATTCAAGGTCTTTCGATTTCATTGGAGGAATCACAATTGGAGGTCTCACTTGAAAGTGTTTTGAAACTTTGAGCACCTGAACATGCACGCTAGAGGTGCGAACGGTCCGGGCAGGCCCGGGCCGGGCCGAAAAAAAGGTAAAATATTTCGGGCCGGGCCGGACCGGGCTTAAAAATAAACGGGCCGGATCGGGCCGGGCCGAGAAAAAGTTAAAATATTTCGGGCCGGGCCGGACCGGGCTGAGAAATAAACGGGCCGGATCGGATCGGGCCGCCAAAAGTCGGCCCGTTCGCACCTCTATAGTACAATGTAGCAGAGGTTAATATACATATACAGATTCCAGTGTACATGTATTCTAAAGAGTGTCATGAAATTGATAAATTAATTGTATAGGAATTTACCAGTCAAAACCAAATACTAATGCCGTGGACGCGGGAAGATTACGTAGAAATGTCCGATTCTGACTTGGATAAATATAATTGGGCCAAATATTTAGAAATGCAGCCCACGCTATTGTACTGTGATTTTGATCAGTACCAGTTGTGCCAGTATGAGATTTTATGATTAAGGAATGAAGCGGAGAGGAACGACGTGGTATTGTATCTTACAAAAGTGCCAATTAATTTATTAGTCTCAACATTTTTATTTTCCCTCCTATCTGAAAAAACACTAATTATTAATGTACTCGCACAATTTTAGTTTTGAAAGTTTTGAGCGCTCCGTGCTAAACCTTATACATCGTGTAACTCAATAGAGAACATTGAATACAATTATTAGTCATATTTTTTTTTTCAAGAAATTCTCAACTTCACATTCTAATACATGTGTGTTCTTTCGTACAAGTGTTTTCTTTCTACCCGCAACATCCTAGAACAATTACTCCGAGAAAGAAAAAAAAATCAACCATCGCCCTTATTTGTATTAAAAACTACAAATGTAAGATATGCAGAATTTTGTTCACAACGGAATTACAAGCTACTACTACGCAATTACAGATCCTTCATATTTTTTTTTAATTTTAAATGCAGTCAAGTTCATTTTATTCTACTCTATTCATAAGATTTTTGAACATTGACGTGACACTTGTCTCTTTCACAAATGATCTGTCTGTAAGTTTCCTTGGTAAATGCAATATTCTGAATTTCGTACCCGCCCCCGAAAAAGGTTCAGACAACACAATGATGAATTCTGAAAATTGTGATATTCTCTTCAAACAAGCATTGCTCGTGCGGCGAGATTAGGCCTACAAACACTTAAAATGCCAAACT
>JAQGCB010002791.1:0-10838 GCA_034698835.1 Protaphorura tricampata | reverse complement strand
CATTCCGTTGTCCGGCAGGACCCTTTCAAAGTGTGTCAGATACTTACGGGCCACCCTGTACAGTGATAATAATATTAACATGTATAATTTCCTGGCTCATTGCATCCGGAATACCTCCAGAAAAGAGGTTCCATTTGTGTCAGGTGTTTACGCAAAGTACATTTTTTGTTGTTTTTGTAGTAAAGAGTCAAGGGCATGGCATAAACAGAATTCGTAGTAGTCCCAGCTTGCGTACACATACAATGTTGATCTTTACTTTCGAAGGCATGATGGGAATTTCCCAATTCCTGAGTAATTGAAATGAGTTCAATCCCTGACGTGCGTAATTACTCACCATTGTTGAAGGGGGTTTGACATGAAATGATTGTAAATAGTAATTACTCTATAATTCTGGATTGATTTTTATTCTGACGTATTGCGAAGTGTATGACCGCAATTATTTTTTAGTCTATAAAAACAAGCAATGTCAGCAGATGCAATGTTCAGTTTTTCTCTCCAGAACAACTTTTAAACCTTCAGGCACTATTAAGATATTGGATCTGAAGAGAGAGATTTTAATTTCTAATCATTTTTATTTCGTCTGCACACGTAGTCACTTATAGGCTGCATTCATTCCAACAATTACTTGTAGTGTAAAAAATGGGAAAATCTCAAAAATACTCATTCGGTCCAGACTGTCCTAAAATATGTATAATTGGCGCTGGGTAAGTTCTTAATTTGACCAAAAAATTTTGGGGCTCCGAATATCAGACTTTACGTTTACGAGTTCATCGAAATACAAAACGCAGAAGTTCTTATAAAGTTCTCGGCCTTTGGTTTTGGGTATTAGAAATAATTGCCAAAAATTAACATTGGTATCAAAAGTAACTTACCATCACATTACTGATTCATTTCAATTCGGACTTTTGGGGCAGATTAAAATAATGATTGTATTATTAATAGGTTTTCTGGATTATGTGCAGCCGTCCAATTGAAACGCAAGCTCAATTTCACGGCTTTTACTGTTTATGATAGTAATGACGAAGTTGGAGGATGTTGGTTCTCCAATAGTTATCCCGGAAGTGCATGCAGTATTCCTAGTCTTATGTACAACTTCTCATTTGCACCGAAAAAAGGTATGCAAATACAAGAATTAGGAAAAGTGACCTCATTTTTTTTGAAAAAAAAATCGATATGTTCTGTTAGAATTGGAATAAAAATTATAATTGTAGTATTATACATTAAGTCTATTTCTCTGACCAGATTATTGGTCACAACAGTACGCTGGACAACCTGAAATTCTGGAATACTTGAAGACCACTGCCAAAGAATTTGACATTTACAAAAATATACAACTGAGGTGTGAAGTTAAAAAGTTAGTTTGGAATGAAAAATTGGGGAAATGGACTGTCAGCGTTTACAATAAACAAACAAATGTTGAGTCCGAGATTCTTTACGATATAGTGTGAGTACATTTTATTAGTCACCAAGATATTTTTAGTGTACAATCTCAACAACTAAAATTTACAAATTCAATTTCATTAGCATCAACGGAACTGGCCAGCTACGGATTCCAGAGAAACCGCAGGAATTCCAACAATTCCAAGGTCCAGTTATTCATACTGCAGAGTGGGACGACACTTTGGTACTGGAAGGTAAAACCGTGGCCGTCATTGGTTCTGGATCTTCGGCTGTCCAATTAATCCCAAGTATTGCCAACAAGGTCTCAAAATTATTATCCTACCAAAGGAATCCCATTTGGGTGGCTCCAGGAGTTCAGTTTAATTTTCCAGATTTTGGAAGGTGGGCACTTGCTCATATACCTGCACTGTACTCAACATTAAGATCTGGCGCATTAATAAGCATGGAGATCGGCGGAACACTTTTGGTCAAGCGTGGGCCCTTAATAAATAGATTCTGTAAGCCTTTATGATTCAAAAGACAAACTTTCAGTAATAATTTCACGTACCAAGCAACAAGCGTGCCTAAAATTAAAACCTGCCATAATTTGTTAATTTGCAGGTCTGGCGGTCGCAACGAGCACGGTTAAAACTTACTCCAAATTTGTATTCAGGAAGAGTCCGGAGCTAAGAGAAGCTCTGACCCCGGGTCATCCATTACTTTGCAAGGTCCCCAGCCTTGCAGATGATTACTATCCAACTTTTAAACTTCCACATGTTAAATTAATCCAAAGTAAAATATCCAAGGTTCGAGGGGGTTCTATCGTAACGGAGGATGGAAACGAAGAGAAAATTGATGTGAGTTAAAAAAAATTTCTGATTTTGGAACGGGTATATTATAATAACTTATAATCTGTACAGGTTATTCTGCTTGCCACCGGATTTCGCTCACAAGATTTCTTTGCTCCAATGGAAATCATTGGAAAAAACTCTGTAAATATTTTCTCAAAATGGAAAGCGAATGGTCCGTCCGCATATATGGGGATAATATCTTCTGACATGCCAAACAGTTTTTTTCTATTTGGACCTGGAACGGTAATTAAAAAATACAGATACAGAATATGAATCGAAAGAGAAAATCAAGGCATGGGTTCGATTCCCAGCCCCATCATTACTTTTAGGTTATAAATTGATTATTTTTATCACACACACAGACAGTGATTCATTCATCATTGATAGTCCAAATCGAGAGTCAAGTGCATTTTGTGATTGAAGTATTGAAGAAAATGATGAAACGGAAGGCAAAGGTGATCACCGTTAAAAAATCCGTAGAAATTGAATACATGAGGGAAAGGGATGAAGCTATGAAGAAAACGGTTTTTGGACAACCCGAATGTACAAAAATTCCCTCATGGTACGTGGACTCTAGACAGGTAAACACGGCTATTTATCCAAAAAGTTGCCGTTCATATCGGAAACGAACAAGACGTGTGGATGAAACAAAATATGATTTTATTTGATCTCAACTCACGCACGCACGTAATCCTTAAATCGCATGATTTATTAAAATTAGCTAGATAATTTGGTACAAACTACTTTGTATAGTAAATATTGTTAAAAAAAATAAACGTGAGAAAAAAAAATATAAGAAATTATAGAAACAGCTGGAATATCGTGTGATGTTATTCGAGAAACTATAAAGCATGTGAATTCATCAAATCAGACACGAGTCCCACTCTCGAGTACATGTAACTTAAATTCTCAGAATGCCGGAAAATAAACAACAGGTAAAAAGTTGCACCTGTAATTATTGGAACAACTTCAGCATGTTTTTCCAGTAATTGTAAACAATTTTTTTTACTAGTTTGTAGAGGACGAAATGTAATAAATCCTTCTTCGTACGTGTATGACAATGTGCTATGGTATGGAATCCAACAATTACTTGGAGGATGGAACCTGTATTTGTAATTACATATAATAAAGGCATTATGTTCCGTACCTGCTCTTTGAAAATAACAAAATATAATCAAAATTGTGAAATATTATGGAATTTCTCTTTTTAATGTTTCAACCTTCGTATTTTATGGGTGAATAACCTCTGGATATTCATTCATTTGTATTTTTGACTTTAGAAATGGTAATGATACGAAAGGAATACAAAACTTACCAATACTTAGAAGTTTTTTTTGAAACTGGAAATCCCTCCTGGAACTGGAAATGTAGCTTTGAAAAAAAAACACAGGAATATGTTACCGCAAGATTGGAATACGTACGTGCATCTGTTTTTTTACACTTATTAGAGGGTACATTAGAGGGTACACGTTTATCATCTCTGCATGCATACCTGATTGAAAGTGCGTATTTCGGAAAGCCCAATTTTTTTCTTGCGAAGTTGGCATTGATTAACTATGTGTATTATAAAAAAAAGGTTCCAGTTTAGTTTTTTCCAGATGTCTAGACAGATCAACAATTCCTTGAGAGATAAAAATGACTACATTACACGTCATGTACCAAACAAGCACTAACTTAGCACTTAAACTGTCGTCTACGCCTTAAGTTTTCTTTAGACTGTCATTAAATACTAATGATACCCGACAGAAGTGGCATTATTGAAAATCTTAGATTTTTTTTCAAGCCTACTAACATTTTCACGTCATAATTCGTTGGAATATGAATATACTAGCCGAAGACAGAGTACAATATACATAAAACTTTCTAACCAATATTTTGCCAGAAGAAACAGCTAGAATGGTCTAAATACTAGAACGGCTTGTGCACTACTGTGTGTACTGCAAATTCCTCAAATAATGTGAATATTGCACATGCATAGATTTCCGGAATTCAAATTCAGAAGCCCACGGCGATTTATCAGATCAGTATTTTTTATATTGAATGATAATTCAATGTAAAAGTCAGGACTAGAAGCAACGCTCATGTTGGAAATCTGAGTTTTATTTAAACCCAAATGGTTTGATAAAATCAAGACACCATTTAATGTGTAAAATCAATTAAAAAAATTATTTATTGGTACGTACGGAACAATTAACCGGTAGTAATAGTATAAAAACAAGTACAAAAATATTTTGTTTGATTGACTAATTCTATACTTACTACTGGTTAGAAAATAAGAAAATAAATAGTTTGATTTGTTATGGGAAAAGGTATTGTAGAAAGTTTTACAAATTGACAAAGTATCGCTTCCTGTAGTTAACTTTCTTCACTTCTGTTCTTCGTCTTCTTGGGAGCTTAGCAATTTCGGTGATGTTTTTGAATTCGGGACACATTTGAACTCCTTCCCATTTAAGACTTGTGACGTGTGGTCGTTGTTCACCCTTGAACCAAGAAATTCGGAATCGGAAGGAAACTTGGTCACCTTCAGCCAAAGTTGCATTTTCGAGTCGGCTTCTGAATGAGCATTTCCCTTCTTCTGGTAAATTGTTGACCCAAACTTCCCAACCCTATTTCAGAAAAAGAAAATAGAATTTGTTAAGATTTTTGAACAATTTTTGAATTCATTTACAAAATCTCATACGCAAATGCAGTAGATTATAAAACTTACGCCAAGGAATGTGAAAGGAAAATCTGTCTCCATGTCCAGGGTCCAATCCCCGTCTATACTCTTGGGTACTGTGAAACCCACATTTCCAAGGTAATTGAGTATTCCTTCAGATTGGATAGTGATTAGTCCTGAGCAGTTGTATGCAAAGGTCAAGTTCGGACAAGTCAGGGAAAGTAAAAGGCAAGAATAAATTAAGGTCTTCATTGTTCAAAATTACGTGTGCTTCGTAATTTTTTAAATGAATTCGTTTCTTCTTCAATCGAGTTTAGATTTTTGTAAAGTTCTTTGGTTTTACTGTAGTCGCAGTGTACGTATTGTATATCAAGTTTTAGCTTCAATTGATAGTTAAGTCTCTGAGTCCGATGTATTTTATACTCTGGACATTCGATGATCGAATTAATCCTTCTGACCACATTTTAATTAAGTACATGCTAGTTAATAGTAGTAAATTTTATTGTCCTTCGGGATTAGACCATGGGACTGGAAGGTGTAGTGTGGGTGTGTCAGTAATTTAAGTAGAATTTACTAGATATACGCTACATAAGTCGCACTTGTTCCTCCACTCAGGAAAAATACAAATAATGTGTACGTGCGGATTATTATATTCAGGCCTGGTCTGGAAGAAAATTAATCCTTCGATTCAATCCTTAAATCGAATATAATACTATTTTGTTGACATAATTAAAAATATAAATCTTTAATTTGAAGGAGGAGTTCAGTCAGGTGTTTTTCTTAATTCCTTGCAAGTATTGCAACAGTACGAGGTTTTGACCCATGATTTTACTTAACTGAACTACGACTTACTTTGAGATTTGCATTTGCTTTCGATTTTGTTAAAATACACTGTGTATATACGCATTAGTAAATATGGAAATCAAACGTAAGCTTGAGAACGACACACTTCAACAGGTCTCCTGAAAATAATGCATCCATGTGGTAATAGTAATGCTTGCCATTTGGCTGAGGTGCGATTACGGTCGATCTCTCCGACAGACATGGTCGACCTAGTGATTGGTTTTAAAGAAGTTTTAAACTATCTGAGCTTTTAGTTCGCAGAAGTACATCTTTGTTTCTAGTTGGGAAAATTACTGCTGTCTCCTTAAAAAAAGTCTACCAACTTCCTCAAAAGCATTCTTAATTCTCACAACAGCTACTTTTGAAGCTGGCTTTTAAAACTGAAGTTTTTTGGTGTATAATACTATCATATGCTTGGTTTTATGAATTGGTAATTTGTGCATAATGGATTAGTCTATTTTTCACATGCTTCGTATATGAGTATAACTTCAGATTGGTTTGATGAAATCCCACTTTCCCACAATCCATGGAATTGAATATTCCATAGCTAAAAGACCAGACATGGAAATATGGACATGGAAACGATGAAATTGGAAGCAAGTTGAACATTTTACTCGTCAATCTAATAATTACGGACAAGTAATAATGTACAACATTATTGTCCATAGTACTTCAGTTTTGTATCAGATTTAATTTTTTTAACTTTCTCTTTTTCGCATGATAAAATAGTGGCATCCATTGCAGAGTGTTCCCAAACGATGAAATTCCGCATTTAGAATTTAGATCGCAAATATCAAATAATATATATGTATGTCCGTACATTGATCATTTGATGGATTATAGTGTTTACGATTTGGAGTTGGTGGGAGTGTCCCTTCGTCATCAGTTAACTGCGTTGTTGAAAAATCCAAATTGAATCATCATCATCATATCTTCTTGTTTGTAACGCGCTCGTGAATATTTTACGGAGAATAAATAAGCGTCATCGCCACACACCCCAAACTCAGTACGAGTTACAATGTACAATCGAATGTAAAGTTGTAAGTTGTAACTCGTATGGTCAAAGATCAAGTATTAAATCAGACGAGACCTCATTATTTCTTAACAGAGCTTTTCATTGGCTAAGAAAGGGGGAATAGAGCAGAACTTCGTAGTTTACAAGAAGTTGGCTTTTAATCCGATCATCTGCTGAAGAATGGGTCTGGCAAAACGAATCACACGAGACTTTTTAATAATTATGAGTCACAGGCATATCAGGATGACAAACCCTTCTAGTCCTTGTAGTTCACAGGAGGTAAAACTAATAAGATACACGAATAAATGGCATGTCAATTACGTTAATTTTATCAGCACAGAGAAAATTAGAAGATACATATAAATTAATGAATTAGTTGTAAGATTTTGTGATATCAAATTGGGTTCTTTGCACTTCTTCCTGTTCCTACACACTTTCGGAGTTTATGCTTAACTTTTCGTAGAAAATCCGGAAATTATTTGGAATTTTCGAATGTTGTAGATATTGAATAAAATTTCTGAACTGAACTTTCTGCACATTTCTGAAAACTCTGAAAACTAAAAGGTCTCAATATTTAGTTATTTGACGAAGTTTTATTTGAGGAGCGTTTAGCAGTTTTAAGTCGGTAATTAAGTGCAAGTTCGAGAAAGTAATCGCAAAATTCATATACTTCCGTATAATACGAAGTTTCATTTTCAATAAATCGATATTACCATTAGAGATTGAAATAAAATTTCTCGTATAAGAATTAGAGATTAGGTCAGTTTTTATACGAGCCACGCCACAGCGGCCAGGAAATGAGAAGAAATATGTAGTCCAATGAATTGGACGACACAGTAGTAAATGCAAACATTTTATTTAGAAAAATAATTGTCAAAACTTTACATGTACAAAATTAATAATTATTTATAAACCAGCTAATTACGTCATAAAATAAAGAACACTTCGGTGGAATCTGTAAACTTCTAAACTTAATTATACAACATTACATGACAAAGTGAATCTAACTTGTCAGTATTCTAAATTATCTTGCAGTAAACATTCCTAACACACGTACATAAAGTATAGAATTCATATGTAAAAAATGACTGACGAAACAAAACCTTAAAAAATCTATCGATAGCTATTTGACACGTTAACAAATCCGGGGTTTGAGCGTTTTCCATTACAAGCGATATTACTCTAAGCAGTTTGTAACGAAATACCCCATCTGATTTCAGAAATATTCCAAATTATACAATGGAAATTTTTTTGATTCTATCGAAGGGTCAATCTCAAAGGCAATAAAGTAATCAGTTACAAATTCATGTAGAATCGCTTCCTGTACTGAACTCGTCTTTCAGGGACTGGTCTTTCATAAGTTCGCCTTTTTCTGAGTGCCTTGACAGGTTCCACTATATCTTTGAATTCAGTGCAAAGTTCAACTCCTTCCCACTTCAAATTGGTGACCAAAGGTCGTGGGTCACCCTTGAACCAAGAAATTCTGAACCGGAAAGAGACTTGGTCACCCTCAGCTAGTGTATAATTTTCAAGACGGCTGCGGAAAGTGGCTCTCCCTTCTAAAGGCTGACTTTTGACCCATACTCCCCATCCCTATGGAAAACAGACAAGAAATTGCAATAGTAATTAGCATATGTACGTACGTATAATTTGCAATTAGCTTAGAAAGCTTGAACTATTTTGCATATTGGAGTAATTCTTGTGTATGGTATGACTTACACCAAGAAAAGTGAAAGGAACATCTGTTTCCATGTCAAGGGTCCAATCTCCGTCTAGACTTTTGGGTACAGTGAAAGTTACATTCGCCAAATAATTGAGAAGTCCTTCAGACTCAATTCTAACAATTCCAGAGCAATTTAACCCCATAGTAGTTTGGAATAATAGTCCCAAAATGAGACTATACAAAATTATGGATCTCATGGCTCAGGCTATCTCAGATTTTGTTCGTGAGTGATTAAAATTATATCCAGTTATGAACTCGTGTTTTATGCTAGGAAATTTAGTTTGAATGCGATACTGTGTCCCGAGGTCGACACCTTTTATACTCTACACAACTATGTACCTATACCGTTACGGATTAGTTCGCATTAACCAAAAAATAGTTTGTAAATTTTGAACCGTGATTTCATCATCATACCGCACCGGGAAGGGAAGATTATTTCGCTGTACGGAAACGTACGTGTGACACAAGGACAAAGTGTATGATTTTTTGAAGGCGTGTCAAAATCCTCAGAAATTGCGTTGTGAAGAAAACAAAAGTTACAAGTACAAGTGGGTTCTTTTTAATACTCTACTTTACATGAGATTATTTTATTCTATAACTTTGCTTTGTAGTGTTTAAGCCGTATAAGAACACTCCCCCATATTATATTCTAAATATTTAAGTACATAATCCATACGGGATATGGACTACTTAACTAACTTAACCACATTTTCATGTATTGCTAAATAGTGGTCACGATTTGAACACTTGACTTTTAGTCCCTCAAACGACTGCGACTGCACTGCACTGGTTCTCGTTAATTAATAATTTGAGACACCTGTTTTGATTTTACGATAAGTCAGTTGGTGATTCATTGAGCTACAATTTTATTCTAGACGAAATGAAAACCAAATAGGTCAAAATCATGTCAGGTTCGGATGTAAAAGTCACACGACATATTCAAACCTATTCTCAAGACCGCATGACCCTGACGATCATGTTAAGTGTCCAATTTTTCCAGATACAACGCTCGACGCTCAGAGACATTACAAAATGTTAATTTTCTTGTAATTTCTGACCACATCCTAACCTGTGATTACTAGCATAGACCACTATTTTGTATTCTGAACCAGATCACCTGGGTAAGGTTTGTCAGTTTAGTTATTAGTGGAGTGGAAGACTTTCCCGGAATGTTTCCATTCTTCGGAAGACGCTAAAACCGAAAAACCGGTTCCGGTTTTGTCTAGACCTAACTAGTGTATTAACTCAACTAAATATGTACAATTGTACACCGTTGTGGCGTTGTGGGTAGGAAGCATGGATCATCCCATATTACTACTTAACTATAATTCGTATTGTGGTAAATAAACTTAACAAGGATTGACCTCCTGAGAGCTCGACTTATCTTTTTTTAATACTTCTGAAAAAGACAAACAAGTTGATCCCTCACTAATTCATATAAGGTGTACTCTTGTTTTCTGTGCATGCTGAAGATAGCGTTCTCTCTTCCTGACCCACCCTCAATTGATGAATTCTTTTAATACGATCTTCAGCTTTTGCTTTTAATGTTTTTATTTTGTCAGACTACGGCAAACCTCCCGGATTCCCCAATCAAAATGTTAAACATAAACCACAGATTAACTCTCTGTGGAAAGTTACTGGATTTTTGTACAAAAACAACATTAGGCCAAGATAAGCCTTAGCCTTTGTTTTTCATTTTTAATGTATCATAGAATTACTACTGATACGTGATACTAACAATTAAGGGTATAGTTGGGTTCAAGGGTATCCTATCATTAAAATTATGTAGTCAAATATTAATGGTGATATCAAAAGTCCCAGTCTTCTTTGGATAATCTGTTAAAACACAAAAGTCATTCAATGCATGGCCATTAAATGTAAAAATACAGATTACAGATCAAAGTATAAATATTACCTATATCTGTTGATTTAGGGCAGCGAAATTGGTCTTAAGATAATTCCTTCCCAACATATGCATAATGGTATGCGCCTGTAGTGATTACATAAATAGAATAGTATTTAATTCATGATTTTTTTTTACAAAAAATGACGAAAGTACTTACCATGTATTGTCGCTTGAATCGATGGAAAGCACGACATCTCGCCAGCGTCTTTTGTCTCGCGATAGCAGCTCCAGCGATCGCCAATGAAGACCTTTTCTTTCTTCGGTTAATGGTCGAAGTTGACGATACATTCGCAGCAACTGGAATCCTCTCAGCTGCAGTTCGTTCCGTCACTCTTGAGGTTGAGGGAGCACTTTAACCCAAAAATAATTGTTTAAAAATTAATTTCCCAAAAATTAAATTCTTGAGTTAGTTACCCAGAATTGCTCGTTCCCTCCGGAGGAACTTCAGCTGCACTTGTTCT
>JAQGCB010002790.1:0-10839 GCA_034698835.1 Protaphorura tricampata | reverse complement strand
ATCTAAACTGAGCTCACAAATTGTACATTTATGTGGTCTTATTTTCTGATGAATAGCCTGAATGTGTATTCGAAGACTGGGCATAGAAGTCAATACTTTTTTACAGAACGGGCACTCTTCAGGAGTCGGTTTCGGTCTTGGGCGTACGGGTCGCTTTTCTGCAAAAAAATAAAAATAAATACAAGATATTAAAAAAACTAGGCTAAAATTATTGAGATATACATCACTAACAAGAACAGGAGAAATTGAACTAATAATTAATTGTGGAAGGACTGATCAAATCTCGAAACTCAACGGACGTTCAGGTCCTTTTTCTGTTTGTACTAAAGATGGATTAGTGGTGTTGCATATTTCTGAATTCTGACGCAAGTTGTCCTTGTCGCAGTCATCTGGACTAATTATGTCCATGGGTTCTGAATCTTCAGTATCAAAGTCCGCGTCTGCTGAAAAAGCTGGAGAATTCGGTGGACTGTTCAAATAAAAAATAACATATTAATGTCCATTTACAGTAATTCTATCAAAAATTATTCAGTAATTATAGATTACCCTTGTATTTTACCTAGACTTAAATATGAGGAAAGGATCTACTTCTATTACAGTCTCATCATCATCAATTTCTGTCATTCTTTCGGACTTGGCGGAAATCGCCAAGGGGTCCTCTGGAGCAGGTAAGGGGTCCTCTGGAGCAGGTGGATCAGAAATCGCCAAAGGGTCCTCCGGAGCAGGTGAATCAGAAATTCTTCCCTCAGATTTTATAATGGGGTCATCGTCGACAGTCGAAGGTACAGTGACCTTGACCTTTATTTCAGGGATAGGTCCACTTGGACTTGGGCACGTGGTACTGACAGTAGCCGTGACCTGAGTCGTTGACCTTACCGCACTACTACTGCTATGCTGACCCCTACCCCTTACCCCCTTAAAGTCTGAGATTTTTGAATTCAGAGCTCCGATGTCAATAAATAATTGATAGAATTTGTACATTTCCCCTAAATATTTTCCACATTTACCACATAGTTCAAACCTTAAATTAAACAATAATTCCCCTTTGACCTTGACCTTATAAATTTTAGCAATGAGCTCTGCAACTGAAAAAAATCTACGAGTCCCTTTGGATGTATCAAAAGCCATTAATCCACTCATAGTAAATTCACCCGGATGAACTTTTAAAACACAATTTGAACAGTTAAAAGTTTCCTTGGCCCTTTTCACAATGACAGATGTGGAGCGATTTTCAGTATATGAGGACATTTTTCCTCAATTTGGGAAAGATTCTATTAACAATTTTTAGTAGTTTTAGTCTTTTTTTTAATTAGTCAGTAAATCCAGTTTGATATATTGAAAATATTTTTCTTTGACAATTTTAAGAATAAACTTTTCATATGAATTCCCACGGGAATTTTTCCTCGGAAATCTCAACCAGCCTCGTCCTCGCATATGACTGGTTGGTTACTCGCTAGCATCGTTTGCACTGATAATTGATTGTCTTACATTCCAGAGTCTAGTCTCAGGGCAGACACATACATGTGTGAGACTTGAGTGATAAGGCAGACTAAATATCAAAAATATGTTCTGTGCCGAATTACGGATGTCAAGTTTCTATAATGCGGATTTATACATGAAATCCACCACCATGTGATGTGATTTGAATAAAAGGTATTATTTTCTATTTTCTGAAAACAGAAAACGTGACGAATTTTTCGGTTTCCTGCTAAGATTTCGGAACCAGGTTTATCCAGTCAATTGCAGAAGTGACCTCAATGATAAAAGATTCACAATTAAGTAACTTGAAAGATTTTTGGCTGAAAAAGTAAGAATTACTACATATTTATTACAGCTTCAAAAAGCACACGACCTTCCACTAATACTATAGCTGACCTGCTAAGCATCAAAAATGAACACTAGGTGTAGGATTTTTCGAAGGAACCAACAACCCACAGCACAGGCAGCCCCGTCAAAGTTATAAATTAAATAGAACATCGATGTGTGATTTGATTTCCATACTTAAATCTTCCTTTTCAAAATCGATACGAAATTGTTAAAGATATTAGTTTTCATGATTGATCGTCATTCAACGAGAGAAAATATGTTTCGTAGTTTGGATTAATTGGAATATTCGCCATACAAAAAAAAACGATGCATATTATGAAAAAAACTTTTCAGTTTATATAATTCATATCGATTAGTGTTGTACAAAAACTGCTATTTCTTTGGTGATTCTGATTCTGAATTCCGATTCACATTTCCTTGAGCACTTAATTTGCAGAGTCTGTTGAAGTCTGCATCATACCGCATTCACTCAAGCTCATGTCAGTCATTTCATTGCCAACGATGACAACTTTTTTCTGTGAGATTCCGGCTAATGACTTGGCTTCTTCCTTACTCAAATTATGGGAGAATGACATGAGATGGTCTTTTAAACCGAATTTAGTTGGGTATGCTTTCCCACAAAAAGTACACTTATGAGGTTTTTCTTCTTCTGGCATATGATACAACTCGTGTTTTCTTCGCTCACAGTTCCTTTTGAAATGTTTGTCACAAACTTGACATTTGTAGGGCTTGACGTCACAATGTATTAACATGTGTTTCTTCAACGCTTCACGGGTAACTAAACCTTTTCCACAAATATCGCACATGTGAATGGGCTCTCGGTGGGCGGCGAAGTGCATTTGGAAGTGATACTTCAAGTGACCTGAGTAGAATTCAAAAAGTACAAAATGCAATTTTTGTAGTTTTGCTAAATCAGAATACACAAAATTTTAATTCTGACCTTTAGTAGTAAATCCATTTCCACATATGCTACAGTGATGCGATTTTGGTGCAAGGCGGACGAAGTCACTGTGCGTCTCCCTATTAAAAAATGCACCTTGAGTCAGGATTAGGATCATAGATAAACTTAAATCGTCTCCTTATCTTTGTCTCTCCGAAAATTAACGTTCGTCATCACTTGTCAGTACAACCTAATGTTTAAAAATGGCTGACCATGACGAAATATTAAGGCAACTGAGGTACCTTAAAGGCAACTAAAAGTGAGCGAACAAACTGTAGATATTCATAAATGAATGGGTGAATGGATGGATTTATAGGTTGATTGGTTTCAAGATTAGCAGAAACCAATCGGTCTCCATTTGATTTGAGACAACCGCGTATTCTTTATCCAGTGCAATTCCGTCAATGAAGAACGTTTCTTCCAAAAGTACTGATGGCGAACATTAAAAGAATTCTAGTTCAGAACGAGTATATGGAGGAGCTGATAGTGATGAGGTTACTTACATGTGAGCTTTTAGCTGCCCATTAGTCTTGAAATTTTTCCCACATGTTTTGCATGCATGTGGTCTCAAATTTTGGTGAACAGATCTAATGTGCACTCGTAGAGTGTCTGCTGTGGCCAATACTTTTTCACAGTGTGGACACTTTGCAGGGCGTGCTTTGTATCGTTGACGAAGTGGTCGAATTTCTGTAGACAAAATATACAATGTAATTAATGTAAATATGTAAATATAGAATGAATATGCAATTCGATTTAAAGGTTATTTATATTAATTATTCCATTTACGTAGTTATTTAGCAAGTCTCGCACTCAGTAAAGAAACATTCGCCTTTAAGGTTAAGGTATGATCAATCTTTGAGCATATTTCGTAAACGGAATTAAATTACTGATGCAAACTCAACAGAAAAAGCAAATAAAGGATAAAATAAACACCACAGGACCACAGTTATAGTCATTTGCATAGTTTCTGTACTAGTCATTTGCATAATTTCTGTACTTTCATCCAGACATTGGACAGACTCACCTAATGGTTTCGCGACAATAAATTCGTTGTCGCCGGATTCCGCTTGTAGCATCGACATTTCAGTCTCAGTTTCCGGTTCAACTTTTACTCCAATGAGGCCATCCATATTCAATGCCACTTGGTCAAGCAGTCGTGAACTGGAAGCTTTAAAAAATTTAATATAACTCATTTTGGTTCTCGAAGACCTTAGGAATAATTTGTTGACTAATATTACGAAGAAATATGGTTATTAGCAAAAAGCGTTTTTGTTCACCTTCCGTGTGTGCTGAAGACAAAATAGTGGTACTGCTGCTGCTAGGCTTATTTAAATTCTTAGTGACACACACATTGTCAAAATCTTCAGGATCACTCATTGACATGGGCTCAAAGTCTTCAATCTCGATTTTGGTTGTCAGGCCAGGATCAGGGTCATCGGTGGTCGCTGGTATGCTGTTGGACAAAAAAATAATACACATTTAGACAGTTTCATAGAAATTAAATCATTCACATCCATAAAACTACTAATTAAAGTTACCTGGTGTTCATCAGGTTGAAAAAAGGGTTAATTTCTGCATCCGCTTGTGTGGTACTGGTACCTCTGCTTTTAGGCGATGACGTGTGCAAACTGTTACTCTCGATTTCCAATGGGTCTGGACCATGAGCTTCGACGCCGAGGTCACGACTGAGGTCAAGATCAAGTTCATTCTCAGAATTACTAGTCGGTGGTCTAACTGATTGTCTAGTGACCCGACGAATATGCCTTTGCCTATTATGAACATCTGAAGTAGAAACGCCCCCCTTAACGACCTCTTCACTCTGACTTTGACCTCTGACCAAGACTGAAATTTGTGAACTAAGGTGTCCTAACTCAATAAATAATTCATAGAATTTGTATAATTCTGCCAAATACTTTCCACACGTAGAACAAAGTTTGATATCCATATTATTCAGAACGGTCGGATCCGAATTGATCGTAAATACTTTTGAAATGACTTCAATGATTGGGATGACAATCTTAGCGTCCTTCATAAAACCTGACACACTGAATGACCTCCTAGGAAAATTTTGGGCACAATTTGCACAAGTGAAAGTTTTTGTGGTCCGTTTTAAAATTGCTGTACTGTAAGTTTCCCTTCGCGTGCCTTTGTCTTCAGCCAGTGCCAGTGCCATTTTTCACGAAATTTTTCAGGGTCGCAACAACTGCAACTCTGAAGCACTGAAGAAACTAATTAATTATAATAGATTTTTGTAGAATTTTTGAATTTATTGATATTAAATTCTAAAACGAAAATAATTTCAAAAATTGTATGTCAATATTTCAAAACAAATTCACATTGCCGCATATTTGGTACAATTTAATTCACGAAACGTACGGGGTGATGCGACAACGGATCAAATTTTTTGAAGAAAACTCTCAAATTATTTTTTAAATGTGTAATTCAGTTACAAATTACGAATGGAATTACACAGTAATTATCAATAATTTCATTGCAAATGAAATGTGTAATTAAAATGACAAAACACTTGTAATAATTAATACCAAACTTCAGATACACTTGTGTATGCAATTAAATGTATCGGTATAAAGGAAAACATTATTTTGTAATTGGTTGTAATTCTTGTAATTAATACGTTTCAAAAGTAATTGACTGATGATTACCACTGACCAAATATACCGACCGATGCGAACACACAGTACGAGAAATAATCCAAGAGTATGGTACTTGGTACGAACATTCTTTTTAATGTACTCATTTCATTTTTAACTAACTGCGAAATTGAATTGAAATTATGTTATTCGTATTCCCCCTAGGGAAAACAAGAGTATCAGTGTCAGTTAAAAACGAGGGAAGTCAGGCTTGGAAGGGTGATGGTGGTACATGTATTCTATCATATTCTGGAATGTCTAATCTAAAGGTGACATGTGAGTTTATACCAAGCTCACTGCACTCGCACTCACCACTCAGGTGGAGTGAAAGTGTCACAGAATTTTGCAATTTGTGGAAGATCACTTAAACTGAGGCTTTTTCTAATTCTAAAAGAGTTTATTTGGCAAGCATTCTTTTTTGCAGACAATTCTGTTAGGATATCTTGGAATAAAAAATGAGGTTCTTAGAATGTATCTTGTAGAATTCAGTATTAAATGTCACCTTGATTCAGTACTGTCAGCATATCGTGGCTAAAATATTTACAATCCCACAATTTCCAAATGTCCGATTCTCAAACAGAGGATTTTTACAAAATTGTTAATCATTATCGACGATTACAACTCTACGACTAACGATTCCAGCTACTTCCTTGGCCTTTTCTTCAGTTAGCATGTGAGCTCCTGAGATGAGATGATCCTTTAAACTGGCTTTTCTTGGAAAACCTCTTCCACAGTAAGGGCATTTGTGCGGTCTCTCCTCCTCTGGTAAATGGTATGGAAGATGTCTTCTCAATTCAGTCCCCGTTTTGTAAGCATTACCGCAGATTTCACATGTAAAGGTCCGAGGAACGAGGTCACTATGTGTTACCAACATGTGCCTTTTCAAAACTTGAGGTGAACACATGGATTTGTCACAAAGGTCACACTTAAATGTTGGTTTCCTCAATGCGGTGAAGTGCATTTTGTAGTGAGCCTGCATGCTACCTGTGAAACATATTATATAAAATTAGAATTAAATTTTTATTTTGAATTCTTGCATAATATATATGGTTGAATGGTTCGTTTCAGACTTCGACAAAAGTGAAACACATTTTGTAATGTAGCACATTGTCATTGTCATTCGACAAAATCTGAGGGATACTATTTCTCTATTCACAGAGTTACACCACACGTACCTACTACATTTATATTTATGTTCTGACCTTTATTTCGGAATGTCGTTCCACAAATACTACAAAGAGCAATTTTCTCTGGTGGACCTTCATGATTCTTCAAATGGTAATCAAGAGGCCCTTTAGTTTTGAAACATTTTTCACAATATTTGCATTTGAATGGTCTCAATTGCTGGTGTACAGCCATCATATGTACTTTGAGATATGTCTTTGACGTCAATATTTTTTCACAGAGTGTACACTGCTGAGGAGTTGGTGGGGCTCTTGGGCGAGGACCTCGCTTTCCTAAACAGAAGAAAATATTTATATTATAATTTCGAAATGAATTATAAGAATTCGAATTACTACTACTACTAAAGAGTTTCAAGATTATTTACTTTTAGCCCGCACAGGAGCTGGATCATTAGGGTCTCTCTTTTTCCGTTTAGCCCTAACACGGACTTTTTCATCATCTTTGGGTTTCATATCGGTCGGGGGAACCTCGAACTCGTCTTCCACATCTGATTGAGGTGAAAAATGATCCGGTGAAGTTGGCAAGCTGTTCAGTTCAAAAATGGATATTATTAATAGTATAAACCAAAACCAAATCAACAGAAATAAAATCATAGCAGAGCAGAGTAAAAAGGCGAAGGTGGTCGCCTGGATAAGGTGGTCTTGAGGAGAGGTTTCACTGCAACTTGAATTTACTATACCTGGACTCGCAAATGAGTAAAGGATCCATTTCAACGTCTTCAACTTCTGTCTTAATTTTGACAGCTGGTGTAATCGATTCATCTACGTCGTCTTCATCTGATTTCAATTTTTTTGATTTACCCCTTGTTTTACTACTTTTATTTGACTTTGACTTGACCCGAGACGAGCGACCACGGTCACGGTCACGGTCCCGAGCTCGCGGTTTCGATTTCTTACTCCTAGAAGTCTTAGCGGCCGTAGTCCTTTTAGCTCTATTTCTGCCTTTGGGTGCCCATTCTTCTGGTTCCGACTCTGATTCCAATTCCGCCACCTCCGCCTCCACTTCAGTACTACTTTTTCTGAGGTCAGCAATTTTAGAATCAAGAGCTCCAAGGTCAACGAATAATTCATAGAATTTGTACAATTCCATCAAATATTTTCCACACGTAGTACATAGTGATAGTTCTATGTCAGACTCAGAGGTCATCTTGAGGTTGAATACTTTGGAAATGACCTCTAGAAGTGGAACAACTGTCCAAGCCTCTTGTCCAATGACCTTCTCCTTGTCCAGTGTCATTAATCCAGTCACACCCATTTCATCTGGAACAACTTCTTGTGCACAATTCGCACAGGTGAAACCCTCCGTGGTCAATTTTGACAGTAATTTACAAGTTTCCACTGTTAAATCTTCATCCGCCATTTTGAGATCTGCTTATAGAAAAGTCCGATGTATGTAAGGGTCAAAGGTCACCCCGGAAGGTACCGATTAAAATTAAGGGAAGAGTTTCTTGGAAGATTTTATTATTAACTTTTCAAGATAAAATTATTTTGAATTGTCAATAGGGATTTCAAAAAATATCGACTTCCCCGCTATGCTTTTGTAGAGTCAAAAAATTCAATGCCAATTCAGGTGCTTGGATACATTGGGATAATGTGAAATTACAGGGTAGTTCATAAATTACGTAAGTTACCCTCGCATGTTGGCCCAGAAAAGTGAGATATACATTTTCCAGAGAATTTATTTGGATGTGAAATCCAGGCAGTAGCAATACCATGCAATCTCAGAATATTATGCCTGGAACGAATCCATTAACCCAAACCGTCGTAAATATTAGAATTGCACGAATTAGCTAATTTTCTTATGCTAAAAATTCCTAGAACAATAATACACAAGCCACAACCTCATTTTTCAATATCTAATTTCGCTAGTGAACTTTTTATTACATGATCATTAATTTTACATTTATATTTCAACTCTACACTATATGTGTGTGATGTGATGTTTGTGATTAGTCATTAAAAAATTTACAAAGTTTTTCATAATCATTAATATTCCTGGATTCTACATTAATTAGGCTGGCTAAATAGCTATTACATACAGATACAGGACATTTTTCTTACCAGGGATTCACCCCTTGTAAATCAATTTGAAATGCTTTTGATTGGGCCACAATTACAACTCACAACTCACAAGAACAAATTTTTTAAACTAGTACTGGAATAGGGGATTTTCCAACTCAAAATCTTCAGATTAGTAAATTGATAAATCGTTAGGAATAATTTAGATTAGATGTCAGGTAAAACTATCGCTACACTGCAATTTGCCACGACCATAACCAACCAATGGCGTTCAAAATAATTTTGTTTCCCAAATCAACATTTTCTACTAGACGTGACCCTTTAAGCTACTAAATTACTAAATATTTTAAGCTGATTTTTACATATCCACATTAGAAGCTAAATAAATTAAATAACAATTAATAAACTAATCATAAGTTCAACAAAGGGACACGCACGATGCACGCACGTACGTAAAGTTATACACAAAACGCAAAGACATGTCTTGTGTGCTCGATTTAGACGAAAAATTGCATAATGCACAAATATATAATCTTGACTTAAACAATATTCTTTCCAGATGTGAATTGGTTATGTGCGGTCAATTGGGTCAATGTCAAATGTTAGAAAAAAATTCTGAGTACATACAAAGCGCACATGGAATTGAACAAATGATATCTGCAGTGATTATGAGTCTCAAAAGTTTTGATACCGTAAAGATTTTTTCGGCATTTACTTACATTAATGATTATTGTGAATTTAAAATGTGTCTAATGTGTTTATCAAATCTGTTCAATTAAGTTCAATACCTACTTGTCAACATAGTACACATATTATACATCATTGCAAATTGTCAGCCAAATCAAACTTACTACTTATTACCTTAGATTCCCTATAAAATGCATTTAACTTACACGAGAATGTATCTAAACTTTCCATAAAGGACAACTAGACTTTACACGGAACCCACTTTTCCAGTAAAAATTAATTCGACCCGAAAACAATTCTGTGTATAGTAACATCAAGTATCCCGAGTACAATATACAAATATAACGGCAAATAATTTTGGTTAAATGTTATAATTTTAAGTGATCAGGAAAGCATTAATCTGCTTTTGCTTGCAATCCTTCATATTCGTCTTCGGGACACTTGAAATTAATACCGGTCATTTCAATGGCCGGTATTTGAGTTCGATAAACCCAAAAATGGTGTTACGCTCGTTAGGCTAACAAAGGAATGACGCGACCTGCTCACGAGAACCTTGACAAGCCGTATTTTTTTAACTTCACTCTCATAATCAAAGAGCGGACCTAAGAAAACACTTAAAAATTGAAATATTATATTTTGAAAAGTTTTAATTTCAGCACGACCGAAGCAAATCCACTCAGGGCATTGAGGGCATCGGCATGTCAGGGCCCCGCATAAAAATATAGCGTGTCAAGCTCCTGGTAGAAAGGTCAGGACTTTCCCCGGTCCGAATGCCGAATAACAGTAAAATACAAAAGTACAAAAAATTAATATGAAGAAACTCTAATCATTGTCTACGATTGCAATTTTGTTAGTTCCAATTCCAGCTTCAATTTTCGCTTCATCCAGAGTTAAGTTATGCGCTCCAGAAATTAAATGATCTTTTAAACTGGCCTTTCTTGGAAATCCTCTTCCACAGTAACGACACTTGTGTGGTCTTTCCTCCTCTGGTAAATGATAGGGTTGATGCCTTCTCAATTCATAGTTCGTTCTGTATGCATTTCCACAGATTTCACAAGTGAAATTTCGCAGGTCACTGTGTGTATTTCTATGTTTTCTCAAAGCTTGAGGTGTATGCAAGGCTTTCCCACAAAGATCACATCTGTGCTTTGGTTCCTTCATCCTTACTGAACTGAAGTGCATTTCAAAGTGTGCTTTCAAATTTCCTGCAAATTAAGAAATGAAATTATTTAAATATAAAATTGTGCAGACATTACTGAAACTATCCCCGAAAGGATCGTTCTGTTCCTCCAAAAATAACTTTCATACGAAAAAAACATTAATTGCGATGTTTACCTTTTGTAGCGAATGTCTTTCCACAAATGCTACACAGAGCTGTTTTCCCTGCAGCGCCTGCATGACTCTGCATGTGAACAGAAAGTGCTCCACGAGTCGCCAAACATTTGTTACAAGTTGGGCATTGAAAAGGTCGCATTTTCAAGTGAACAGTTTCCAAGTGGACTCGAAGATAAGATTTTGAATTCAACTTCTT
>JAQGCB010002789.1:0-10839 GCA_034698835.1 Protaphorura tricampata | reverse complement strand
ACAGACGGACAGACAGACATAGCATCCGCAATAAGTCGTTTACAACGTAGTATACTACTCGTCGCACGACTTAATAAATATTGCATTCAATATTGAATTAAATTCAAAAGAAAGTGGAATTCCAAGGAATTTTTTCTTCTCTTGTTTTGTTGCTCTACTTTCACTCTTAAAGTAAAAGTAATAAAGTGCTTTCACTCAACCATGACTTGTACGTACGAGAGAATCTGGAATCCAGAACTGAACTGATTTCAAATTCTCCATGGACTTCAGCTCAAAACAATGCTCAAAAATTAAGTTTAACTTTTAGTCCATCGCAACGCAATTCGCCTGGAAAATATTTTGAGAATCAATTTTGCAAATACGTCTGCTCTGCAGTACTTGTATCTTTTTTTTTCACTACAAAACACCGGTTGCTTTAAAATTAAAGCATATTTACTCGTTAATTTCCTTCAAGTTTATGAAGTGCCTCGTGCCTCAAAGGGACAAACAGAAATTTGCATATACTGAGCAAATTTTCACTCAAATTTGTTTCCAAAAATCTTCGACAATCTGTACACGGTGAATGTCAAGTAATACAAGCATTTTGAAGCAACGCAGTGTTTCTTGTATCCTCGCTGTACTGCTGAAATTCTTGCCTGAAATTCTCCTTGAAAAAGAAAAACATTAGAAGGAAAGTTTATACAAAAAAAAATTACATACGTGGTGACTGGTGAGAGTGTACGTAAGTATAATGTTTAAAAGAATAGCAAACACTGGACTGGATTGGATGGGGAAGTCAATGTGCTTACTCAAGCTTGTAATGTAAAGAGTTAAATAACATATGGGCCGGGTAGAAAACCTCAGGATGTTTGTAGTCAAGTGAAGTCGAGAGTTTTTCCTGCCTGGCCTGTTGTTTTGCTTTGCTACCGCAATAGGTAAGTTAAAATGATACGTTATGTGTGTTGTGTAATTCTACGGTAGATTAACTTTCGGAATGTAAAAAATTAACAAGGGGGTATGTGGATGTGTAGTTTAGTGCTGTGCAGTGTAGTAGTGTTAATATATCATCCCATGTCGTCCCATCATGTTTCTCCGTCAGGCCTGCTTTTTTATTATTTATTTTGTGCATGTGCATGTGGAAGGAAGCCACTAAGGTCGAGGCCAAAATCTGGTCGGCTTCGTTTAGTATGAGATGACGATAAAAATTTCATTATCACTTGGAACTTCTACCGTTCTTTGACGAAGTACCGTTCGGCCAGAGCATTCATGCGAATGACAGAGAATTTCTCAACATGATAACATTTGAGCCTGGAATGTAAGACGATCAATGATCATAAAATTAATATCGATGTACATTTTTGGGCAGTCACGATGATTGAAAAATATGCAAGGAAAAAATCCACGAATTTATTCAAAAAAGTCGTATCCTTGTATTTCAAATAGTAATAGAAGAGTTGGAGATCTACGATTGTGTTTTTCTTCCTTAATTTCCCTGGTTTTTTAACATTTTGGAATGATCATTCGTAAGTACTGTATGTAATGAGAAGTTACAAACGATGTTGTTGTAAAGTAACGAGTTATGGTTTCCCGCTTCTGAAATGAATACCCGTTCAACCATGCAATTTCTTATATACCCTTGTGGTCGTGGTTAAGACTTTTTAACATTTGTTTGCAGTACCACTTTTTTTACGATCAGGTCAGAGATTCATTCCATGTTACACATAAACAAGGAAACCGCTTTTCACGTACGTACATACATACGCACCTGATCAAGTTAAAATGTTCAGGATTAGTCACTCCAAGTGTCCCGTCCCGGTCACGAGTACAATATAAAGGGGTTTGTTGGCTAATAAAATTAATTTTTAGTATTTTTGCTAACTTGACATTTACACTTTTGAATTCAGTCTTTTCAGTTAAATATGAAACTTGTTTAGTTTTAATGCTACAAATTTCTAACAGTATAATAATCACGTTTTTGGCCCGATCGCCACCTGCAACCTATTTGGTTTGATTTTTACTCGAAAAGTAGTTTCCTTGTAAGAAAGTTGATACTGTGCAATTTGAAAGGAAAAGTAAAAACAACAGGACTGGAATAAAAGAGCCAGATGGGAACTTGATACACGTATATGCCCTATTCAGTCTGTCTGTATGTACAATTTGATATCAAAACCAAACCAGCCAATTTGTTAAATTGGACTATGGGAAGTTTATTGCGTGCAAAGTGGTGTAAATGAGGATACGGGTAATTATGGACTGAATGATATGTTTGATCTTTAGTCTTGCGAAAATGTATGGATGAGAATACGAGATAATTTCGTGTGAAGTCGTTTTACTCCTGTACTGTGAGGCTAAATTTTTATTTGTTGTTCTAATCCTTACTAACTACTTTTAAATTGACTACCAGTGTAGTGTATTTGGTTGTCAATTTTACTTGCTGGATCTAACATGCATGCACAAATTCTTTAAATAATATAAACGAACAATTAATTTTTTTAAGTTACAAATACTTTGCTGAAAAACAACTCAGACTGATTAAACTTGTAGGTTTCCTTAGGTTATTTTATCATATAAAAGAATACACAGTAAATTTTTAATTTTAATAAATATCTAGATTCAGAATTTAAAAAAAAAAACCATATCCATAATCCATACCAAAGTGGTCAAAGGTCATTCCTGCATCCTGTGTTAGAATACATTAGACATATTTTCTAATTAGTCGAGACTAATTATAAAATTAATCTGAAATCTACGACTTCAACCTCAGCCTATATAATTAAATTCCAATCAACACATAATATTTAGGCTAAAAGTAAATGAAACGCTAACATAGGTTTGGATGCTGGACTATCAGCAAAATACAATCCATAGATTCTCAGCTCCAGACTTTGATCACCACCCTTTTTTATCCGAACGTAGATAAATAATTTGGTCCAACCCAAGTTAAATCGACAAACCCACTTTCCCAGTCAAGTTCATGGTCTTGGGGTATATGTAGATAAACACTGGATTTATTCATGAATTTATGTACGTCTCCGTTCAAAGATATCCAGCCTTGGAATCTTCCTCCTCTCCTGTATTCCAGCATGCCACGGTAGAACAATAAAATTGCTCTCTCTCTAACACAGCAGTGGAGCTTCTGGGATAAAATCGAGCGCGGATCAAAATCAATTGAGATCCTTCTCCGCCTACTGTACTGTACCTACATACTTTATACCACTAAAAAATTCAATGTAGAGAACCCGACAACCCAAACACAGCAAAAATCAACCTCAGGCATTTCATTCCATTCCTGCATGGATGAAGTGGATGAAACAATGGAATGGCTGTCAATTTTTTGGGCATGTCAAGGCAAGGTAGGCTATCAGGTCGAGTTCAAGACTTTCTATGTCGTGGGCAAAAACTCGAAATTGTTCGACCGTTTCTGAATTTATTTTAACTATAATCTTGAGCATGTACATTTTAACCAAAAATGAATCATGTTAGAAAATTGACCTCTACGTACTTAATTTGAATTTTTGTCGACGACATACATTACATAAAAAGAACGAATAAACGCCCTTGTTTGATATTGACTGGGACGAACCTGATTTTAACTGGAAATCTTCTCGTGCCAACCCTTTGAGTGAGTGAGTTATCGATCCGAGTCTGTTTTTGTTTACCATCATCTACTGTACACCTTCTCTGTACTTTTTTTTGCATTATAATTTATGTGCAACTTAGCCTTGCCTTGCCTTGTCGATCTGGCCCTTGACACTATTACCTCGATAAATCATTGTATTACCGGATAGAAAATTGGACAGCCTTCATTATTACGGAAAAACCTGTTCAATTTAACCTTGAGAGTTCACTTTGACTCCGAATTTCTGGGAAACCCTACCGGATTTCATGCATCCTGTGCTGTGCAGTCGTGCTCATGTTAATTTTAATTTCCATTTCCATGTAAAATTGGCAGTCTTTTCATCCTACGTATACGTACGTGCATACGCATACCAGATTGGAGGGCACGCATGGTATGCCAAAAATCCAATTTTAATACAAGCCTAGCTTGACATCAAACTACTACTACCTACTTTGAAAATAAATGAATGAATTTGGAGGAAAGGAGACCAGGGCAGCAGTAGGGTAAAGCAGTGCAGTGCAGTGTACGTAAATTGAAAATCGATGAAAAATTTGCAACGATTGAACATTTCCATAATTTAATACTTCTTCAGCCTCTTTTCTCCCCGACGACCTTAATTTTTTAGCCTACCCTCGCATGCTTGAACACACGAGATATGAGTACGTATAAATTTTTCTAGCCTAGACTTTCTGGCATGTTTCTAAACGAGTCGTCCTACTCCTATAGCCTTAAAGGTTCTTAACCGTAAGTACAGAGTTCACTGAAGCTCTAACGATGATAGCACGACGTTTCAGCTCCAACATCCGTGATTCTTTCCGAGTAAACAAATTTTGTCTGGGAGAAAGTAGTACTAGTAGGTACCCGGCAGCGGTGGTGGTGCTAGAGACTAGAGACGCATACATTACATTACATTGCATTACATTGCAAGGAGAAAGGATTCTCGTCTAGTGGAGTGTTGAAAATGACGAATTCTGAATGAATATTTACTACGATTCAAACAAATAGCTTGGTGTCGATAAAGCCCTAGGAAAATTTTTGAAGGAGAAAGTCACAAGGGAGAGGCATAAGGCGTTATGGTAAAAATTGCGCAAATGCTACATTGAAATTTGTACTACGGATTACGACCATTTATCTGAAATTGCAGTAACAATACCCTTTGCAAGAAGTCCTTCAACAATCAACACATCGTCAAAAAATTGAAAGAAAAATTAAAGCCACGCCCACTTGTCTAAAATAATTTAATGTTCCTCTCTCATTTCTATAAAGAAAAGGACCAAAATTTTTATTTTATTTTACACAAAAAAATTATCTCTTGAACATGAAAATGAAATGTATTCATGCAAGTAAATATTCCTCCTCCTCTCCACTTTTATTTAAGATAAGACTTTATGCGAGTTGGTTCGTTGGTTGGAAGGAAAAGGAAAGGATTGATGGTTTGAGAACAGCAATCATCCCATCATTAATTTCGTTTGGCATCCCGCATCTCCTTCCTCTGTTCTTCCCCGTCTTTCCTTCCTTCTTCTTCTTTTTCTTTCCTCCTCATCTTTGCATCATCACATTTCATCTCATCGCCGAGCCGACCTCGGCGTCACTACTACACTGTCGACACTACTATACGGAGGATGCACCCGAATATGAATCAACTAAAGCTTTTGAAGAGTTTCTCTCAAATTGCATTAGACACGTTATGTTTAACAAGGGACAGTTTCCGAACGTATATGTATCTCATTTCGAATCTGTGCGTATTTCTTTTAAGAAAAGAGACAAGATTTTTATATGGTTTGGCAATGCTCAGATATCACCAAGCATTTTTCTCGTACAAATTGTTCAGCAGTTCAACGTTATCTTAACCATGTCTGTTCGAGATGTGGAACCCGCACAATCAAAATAAATCAAGGGCTACCCGTACTATCATGTTGCAGTTCCGTGTTGAACTGGATACCGAACCGGTGGAGCAACCGAAGTGTGTCCCTTGTAATACAATGTCTACAATCTTCACGTTCCTAAAGAAGAAAATAACACATCCGTACGGATATTCTTTATCACAAGTTGTTGAAAACCATTAGCCCGGGCCAGGCAGACTGGCTGGGTCGAGGCGATATAAAAGACTTGACTTGAAAATTTTGGTTGTGGCGACGGCCTTGCCTGTCTTGCCTTGTGCGGAGATTTAATATCGTTATCGCTTGGCGGTGTGTTCGTTTAAATTATAATTTCCTCCTCAAGCTTAGACTTTTTTTTGAGACATATTATCAACCAACCCATCCACGCACCGCAGCACGTTGTACAACTTCCTTCCAAAAACGTCAAGTCAAATAAAAATCTTAGCTAGACAGCATTTCCCCTCTCTTAACCTGTCCTCCTTCCTGTCTTAACCTTTCAACCTGAAAAACATACAGAGAGAAGAAGAGTTAGTTATCTCGTTTGACAAAAGAATAGTGAAGTGAATCCATTCAGTAGTCTGTTCCGTCGGCAGTTTTCTTTTTTGACAGACTTAACACGATGAATAGAATTACACATAGTACAAGTAAAAGTAGTAGTAGTAGATAAACTGACATTTGACATTTTAAGTTTACGCACGAGTGGAACGATGGCTGGCTCATTTAATTACAATTTTAAATATGCAAGCGTAGTATCAAAATCTCTGCTATCTGGTAATAATCGACAGCAGAATTTATATTTCAACTGCAGTGTGTGAATTACGTGTCAGAGTTCTCTCTCAATACTAAAATTCTTAATATGTCAGACAGACTACCCATGAGAACTTTTAGACCAAAAGTTAAATCAGTGCACCAAAATTTATTATTTACCGGAGTTTCACACAAACGTACTACATAGCACATCTGGTCGCTGGTCTTGTGCAAAAAAAAACGACCGAACTCTCCCTTCACTTTCACTTCTTCAAATCCAACACAAGGGCAAAATTAGTGAGAAAAAAAAATCAATGATTTGAAGACACACTGGAGGATTGGGTTGGTTGGAGGAAAGGGGAATGGTGTGAATCCTGTTAACAACAGTGCAATAAAGAAAACAAGTCCTAGAAGTCTTCTAGAATCTAGACTATAGTACTACGACTACTACATAGTGTTAGTACGACGTTCCAGTTTCAGTCTCCGGCAAGCTAGCTGGAGAAATAAAGTGAATTTCTCTTCTTTCTGACTGGAAGGAAGATGAAACCGGAGCGAATCGTACGTACGTCTACGTACGTATGTAATACACAATGAAAAGGGATCTTGAGAAATTCCATAGCCATCCAAGCCTGCTTGGTTGGTCGGTCCTCAAAGAAACCCCAAGAATTTTTTGGTGGTATTTCTTTCCAAAGCACAATCCGATGCTCAAAAGAAAAGACGAAGAGATGAAAACGAGTTTTTTATTGAGGAAAATGTAATGCAGTGTATGTGTAGAGGGGCAATGGGTATAAGGAAGGAAGAAAAAAGCGACGAATTTCGATTAGCGAGTTCTACCCCATAATAATAATAATATTCCCATCATATTCTCTTACACACTCGTTCCTTTCCACTTCTAAGAGTGAAAGTCCTAACTTTCTCTCCCAACAACGTCGCGTCGTTCGCGTCCTCGTCCTCCAGCCCCTTTATACTTAAAGTGGAGTGGAGTAACATGGTAAAGACTTATAAAACTTAGAAAACTCACTCACTCAAAAAAAATCCCTAGCTGGCTGACTATACTGTGTATGTACGTACGTACTACTATCGGAAGGATTTTATGATTTTCGAGTTGTCCTATAAAATCATCTTTTTTTCCCATCCAGTCTTCCGCAGTTTAGATTAAGATCTTGGTCCTTTCCTCTGTGTGTGTATGTTTGAGTGGGTGTTCGTTCTTTCTCCTCACATTTTTCTCTTCAAAGATTTACAAGCAAATGTTAGTCAATACACGCGCACCGCACCGCACGCACATCTACGAGTTTAACCTAATCTGTTTGTTCGTAAATCGTTTTCGACTGAGTGAGTGATACGCGGCGGTAGCGATGAAATTTTATAGACTTTTTTTTTAAATTGGGTAATTGTCTACTCGTTTTCCTTCCTTGGAGAAAGTGCGAATATCGTGAAGTCATTTACATGTACGTACAACGTGCGGTAGTGAATGGTATAATTTAATGAACTGGTTATACAAGTCATAAATCTCTCACTGTCAATGAGTTCTTGAAATGTGCTATCGTTTATTTTTAGTGCATGATCTTATAAACTCATATTTTTGAGTAAAGTAAAGTGAAAAAAAATGGGGAAAAAAATTCTTAATCCACAAAAGATAGGCTCTGCACAGTGGAGAATAACCTCTTTAAGACGTTATGAGTGCACCAGGCAATACTACCATGGCATTTTCTGTAATTTTTTGCGTCGTCATTTAAACGGAAAAGTAGCAATCACAGAATCAAACTGTTTTTTTCTAAAAGTTTAACGGTATTTCGAAATAAAAAAACAAAGGGAACCTATGTCATTTAAACTGTTGCCACGTGTCCCCCCTCGGAGTGAAATATTTTTACCCATTTGGCATTTTTGCGAAAGGAAGTCGTCTCAAATGACTTTACGTGACTCAGTTATATTAATAATAAACAAAATAGTTCATTCCATTTCTGCTTTCTGCCTTGTTCCGCCGGGGTCGTAGCCTTAAGCTCGTAACCCCAGATGATAATTCAACTGGAAAACCCACAAGGAGGATAATATTAACAGAGAACTCAGTAGTAGGTCGCTCGCATTTTCCTTCAGCAATTCCAAAATGTACTATTAGAAGTTTCCATTATTTTCATGTGAGTGAGCGGATTTCACTCTCACTCTTCTTCTAGTACAGCCATGGGTGGTGCGAAAGTAGAATTCCCTGTAGGACCTAGGACGAAGAGCCCACCGAATTGTGGTTCCAGTTCCGTCCGATCCATTATAGTGTACACAGAGTCCTTCATTTCACAAGGGAAAATATTTGGGTGTCAAAAATTCAGTTCAGTTTTCCTAGTGAGTGAGCCATTTCAGAAATATATGAGTCACAATTGTATACGAAATAAAAATTTAGCTCGTTCTAACAGATTTTCTACATGAAACAGCAACTGATGCTTACAATTATTTGTGAACCGACTTGATCTGACCGAATAATTTTAATACCCGGGGATTCAAACAAATGCGTAGGTACCTGATTCAAGGTTCGGGCGTCTAATAAAATCCCAAGTACACTTTAACAATGGAGAGACTCAAGTGAAAATTGTACATGTACAAAGTGTCCCTTGTCAGTCGTCCTCGTCGTCGTCTCCATCTAATCCATAATATTAACTCTCATCTTTCATGTCATAACAGACTTCTCGTCTTCCAAAATTTCACTCCTGAGTCACTCTGAAAACTACTTCACATCATACAATGCTTTTTGGCTTTAACGTTGCCTTACTTTACTGTATTATATTGGCTCCGGCTGTTGCGGCTACAACTTCTACTTACTACACATACTACTACGAACGACTACTACTATTCTGTATGTAACGTATAATCCAAAGGACTGACTGACTACATTTTATGGTTCCTATCTTTAGCTTGAGTGAACTTGTATAGTGAGTAGTGAGTAGTAGTGTACCAGTTTCATCTGTAGTTTCCACTTATTCAGGTTCTTCTCCTGTTGCGAATTCACACCGCACCGCACAGCACAGCACTCCTTTCTCCTTTTGCTATTGCTTTCCCTGCCTTCTTCCCAAACCAAAAGTTTCAACACAAAAGAAGTTTTCTTCCACCAAAACCTAAATGTAATTTAACAGTACAGTTGTGTTAGAGGAGTAGGAGTAGTGTGGGCGAGTCAGACCAAAAGGGAAATGGAGCATCTCAACTAGATGGTACTTCACGGCCGGCCTCCCAAACATTCGGAATATTTCAACATTCCAAGAGTTCTACTTTCTAAAACCGCCTGCCCAGCTGGGACTGTACGGTACGGAGGAGTATATATTCCTGTAATAAAGTTAAATTTTAAGTACTACTCGCTCAGGAGTGTGAAAAACTGGTACACAGTTAGAAAAGTCGGCATGGGATGGGAATGGGACGTCGGCCGATGGGAGTACTGACTGACTGAAGATCTGGTCTACCGAAAAGTGCGAACTAACGAATGCCGAGAGTAGGAATGAACATGTGCAATAGAAATATCCTGAAATTTCGTCCGTTTCGATCACCTGTGTATTGAGACGTCTTGGTGATAATTGGATTACGGAATATCAATATTTTGAGGTTTTTTTTTCATGCTGGAAATAATATTCAATAGCAGTGGAATTTAAATGAAAAATGTTCCAGAAAGCTCTGAAAATCCATCTTAAATTCTATCATATACATTTGGTCATATTCTAATCAAAATTGCTGACTTCGAAATTCTTTCATAAAGTGGTCTTGTAAACTGTCTTATTCATTTACATTGGTCTTTGGTGCATTTTTTTTTATCACTTATTCTGTCAGGGTTAAATAGAGAGGAATTCTAAAATTCATTGGAGATTTTTGAATACACCAGTTTTTAGTTCTCAAGATCAATGATCCCCTATTTGCTCGTATCTTTTTAATCCAATGGACAATATTATGCACAATTGTTTCCAGGTGTGTTGCGTGCCCTTGTGTTTAAACCAGATTTTTGCACTAAATTAAAAAATCTACCAGTTAGCCCTCCCTCTCTGTTCAGTCAATATTCGACTTGGCCTAGCCTGTTGGCCTTTGATCAACCAAATCAACGTTATATACGTTACGTATGACCCTGTTAAATTTAAAGTTTCCTTCACATGCCTTTAGACTCCGATTACTGACTCCACTCTCACTCCTGTAGTTTGATAATTGATAGTTTACAAACAAATCACAGCGGGGTAGTGCCCTCAAAAATAAATTGATGTCCTAAAACACAAACACAAAGCATAACAACGGGTGAAGTGCACTTGACAGTCCCGCAGTCCTACTTGATTATTACTGTGTGTCGCAGACTAGGCATCTCAATTCGGCCAAGTTTGTTTGCGTTGCCCTTTAATGCTCAAAAATATTATATTGTTGATTGTATACTTTTGTCTTACATTCCAAAATATTTGAATTAAACGTTCTCCTTAACTGACATTGGCATTAAGATATTTGCCCTTAAAAAGGTAAAAATTCAGTAGAGTAGATTTTATTTAAGGCTTGACCCAAACTGCGATCAAATTTCCGTGTGAACTGAGACATGACATTTTACCCCCTCGACATACATAATGGACAAGGTAAGACTTGGCTGGCATTGCGGTAGGGATGTAATTA